>CAUYQV010024599.1:0-12869 GCA_963574575.1 Galagoides demidoff | reverse complement strand
TTTTGAGACGGAGCCTCAAGCTATCCCCCTGGGTAGAGTGCCATGGCATCATAGCTCATAGCAACCTCCAACTCCTGGGCTCAAGCGAGTCTCCTGCCTCTGCCTCCCAAGTAGCTGGGACCACAGGTGCCCGCCACAACGCCGGGCCATTTTTTGGTTGCAGCCATCATTGTTGTTTGGCGGCCCGGGCTGGGGATTCAAACCTGCCACCTTAGGTGTACGTGGCTGGCGCCTTAGCCGATTGAGCCACAGGCGCCCTGAGACAGAGTCTCACTATATCACCCTCTGTAGAGAGCTGTAATGTCACAGCTCACAGCAACTTTCAACTCCTGGGCTTAAGTGATTCTCTTGCCTCAGCCTCCCAAGTAGCTGGGACTACAGGTGCCTGTCACAATGCCCGGCTGTTTTTTGTTGTAGTTGTCATTGTTGCTTAGCTGACCCAGGCTGGGTTCCAACCCCCAGCTTCGGTGTATGTGGCTGGCGCCATAACCATTGTGCTACCAGCGCCGAGCCTCTTAGACGTTTCTAATCTAGGGCTAATTTTAGTGTTTGGACGCCCATACACCCTTTCTGCTTTTCAAGAAGAGTTCAATTTAGCATTTTACCTTGCAATAATATTGATATAATTAGCATTTTACCTTGCAATAATATAGTTATAATTTTAACTATCATTTAATGAACCCTTAAGTTACAGACACTGCAGAACACTCCACGTAGATTTTCTGATTTAATTCTCCTAACATCTCTATGTGTTGAGCGCTATTTACCCTGTTTAATAGATCTGGAAACTGAGGCACAGAGAGCCTGGCCCCATCCACCCAGCTCTTGGAGCAGAACTTCTAATCACTAGGAGTGTGCACTGTGTAAGTGAATTTCTAAGTCATATGGAAAAGTATGTTATTTCCCCTTTACACCGTGGAGTTTTTCCCTAGCCCAGCCCAGCCATCAAAGGTTCAAACAACTGTAATGTTTTGACCTCCGGTGATTCTGGTTTCTCCCTAAGCCAGATAAGTTGCAAACCTGTTGGAACCAAAAACCATGGAAAGAGGCGAGAAGCCTTTGCGGAGACAGCCATCCCGGGAGCGGAGTCCACGCACCGTGGCTGTAGCCGCCGTGAGGACGCAGGTCCCTATGTCACCAGTCTTTCTTTCCCGCGCCACCGGCGCCGGGGCCTAACGCACATTCACCAAGTCCCGAACCTCTCACCCTTTCCGCAGTAGTAGGCGGCCCGGGCCCACCCCTGCGGGATCCGATGCGTAGGGCAAGGTTTGCCCTTGGGCTGGGGCTCAGCAGGCCGAGCCTTGCCGGAGGCTTCCTCCTCCCGGCCTTTTTCCAGGGAGGAGAGGATCGGGAAGGAGAAAACGGCAGGGCGGGGCCTGCCACCCACAGTCCCCAACTTTGGGACGTCACGGTCCCAGGTGCTTGTGCGACTGAGGCGGGAGTCCAACCCACGCCTACCCCCTGGGCAGCTTTCCCCCGCTCCGCGCTCCAGCTCAGACGGGCCCCCGGCTCCATTTTCTCGCCGGGGCCACGCCTGGGACCGCGCCTCTGGGCTGGGTCGCGCGGCCGGAGCAGGGAAGACGGCCCGGGGGCGGGGAGGCAGGGAGCGAGCGCCGGGGACCGGGAGGAGCAGGGCGCGCGCGCGCGGGCACGCGGACAGCGGCGGCGCGGAGCGGAGCGAGCGGCCGGAGGCGAGGGCGCGATGGCGCGGAGCCCGGGACGCCCGTGCGCCCTGCTGCTTCTCCTGGTAAGTGCCCTGAGTCGAGAAGCGGAGCCCAGGGACGGGGAGGGCACTAGCGGGCGCCAGGCTCGCGCCTTGACCTGCCCGCTGCGTCGGTGAATTACCAGTCTGCCAGGCGCGCCCTCCTGGTGCCCCAAGGTGGGACAGAGCTGGGCAGGCTGCGGCGAGACCGGACCTGGGGCTTCGGAAAATTTTCTTGGCTGGGGCCGAGAAGGGTTGGAACCTGTCGAAGTTCTGTTTTTCTTCTCGGAACACCTAGGCCCTAGCGCCTTACTAAGTGATATGTAGGTGTAGTGAGTCCCGGGGCGAGGAACACCGCTCCTGGGGCTCGGGGGCTTTGTTTGCAGCCTTAGCCGACAGGAAACATGGAGGCAGAAGGAAGCGACATCCGTGTCTTCTTCCAAGGTCCTTAGCGTTTCCCTCCGTTCCCCAGGTTCTGTGGCCACCGCTGGTGCGCGTCAGTGAGCTGGTGAAACCAGGAAAATACCTGTATTCTTAGAATGCAAAAATGGGCTAAAAATAGTTTCTTTTTCTAAAAGGTGTTTTACAAAGCTTAACTTTTTTGTGTGTTAAAGCTACATTCATTGATGTTAGGAAAATCACCCACCCGATAGTTATAGCTTTAAATGAAGTTCACAAAGTTCGTGGTTTAAAACAGTTTCCTAGCACTAAAGATAATAAACATGTGTAATAGTTGGAAGACTTTTTCAGCTAAAAGGTTATAGAAAACCGAAGTGTAGAGCCACCGTGAAATGAGATTTTCAGAGATCACCCTCTAAATGAAAAGGGCTTCACCACCCAGGAGACATTCAGGCCTTGGGTCTAGATTTCTTAGGCTTGGTTTCTGTGCCCAAACTGAATTTTAACCCCTTCGTTTCTCTGTTAAAAGAGTTTGCAAATAATTAAGAAACATCTGGCTTATAGGGGTGTGCTAAATTGATTTTGATAAAGTGACAGTTATCCTGCTAATATAGGTGAAGATTCACCTTATGGAGAGTTAACAAATATATGCTTTTAGAGATACTGGATACAAAATTATGCCCATGTTTCTTTCATAATGATTAAAACTAAAAATGCGCGTATATCTACTGTATTAAAAGCATCATCTATCCCAGAGTGTGGTGGGAGAGGGAAGAAAAAAATATATATACACACACACACACATATATAAAATAAAGCTGAACAGAAAAAAGCATGATCAAATCCAATCCAGAGATTTCAGTGAACTCTCATTGAAACAGCATGATAATTAGGACCTCCAGAACTTCAGCACATAGTTCTTTTTCATGCTGTATCTATCCATTTCATTTTGCCCATGATACTAAGGTAACTTTCCATGCAAATTCATCTTGTTAATAAAACTTTTCTAAGACATGATTGGGGGCTTTGTTTTTGGCCTCTGGAACATCAGAGCAACTGATGTTTCCTGATTAGGAATTACACGCTAACTAAGCACCTGGCTCACCTTGAGGGTTAAATAATAAATTTCCATATTAGAAAAGCAATTACCTTAAATCTTCAAATAGCATAGCAGTCAGGCCAATTTGTACACTCACAGAGAAATAAGTTAACAATTTAGCATCTTTTTCGCTTTAACAATATGATACTTTTACTTTATTGGGCAGTAATAGACTTTAAAAATGACTATAGTGGGCCTGCCTAGTGGCTCACGCCTGTGATCCTAGCACTCTGGGAAGCCAAGGTGGGTGGATTTCTTGAGCTCAGAAATTGGAGGCCAGACTGCACAAAAGTGAGACCCCCATCACTACTAACAATAGAAAAATTAGGTTTGGTGGCACACGCCTGTAGTCCCAGCTACTGGGGAGGCTGAGGCAAGAGGATATAAATTTGAGTCTGTTTATTTTTGCTCAAAGAACGATGAGCAGTTCAGCCTTTTATCCCTCCTCCCCGCAATGTGTCTAAACTTGGAAGTGTATTCTTTTGGTTAAAAAGAAAAAAGAAGTGGGAAGCAACTCATCTAACAGACATGATTTCTGAGGAAACAGGTCCTTTAAAGGAAGGAATGTAAATTGTAGTCTGTTGAGTCAGAGGTCAGTTGCAGATAAAAGAACTTACTTTAGCTAGTTAAAGCAAGAAGAGGCTTATTTCAGGGCATTAAGTTGACTTTGTAACTGTTGGAAAAATTGAGAAGACAGACTCCAATTTGAACTGTTAGTGTTAACTTCAGAACCACACAGCAGAACCCAACCACTTAGGGAGCTGCTTCCTCTCCTGTGCTTGGAAACCACACTGAGGCTCCCATGGTCTGGGAACTGCTGTGTTCCAGTAAACTTCTGGTTCCACTTTCTCAGACATGACGCACCTGCTAGGATGTATAACACCATGAATGCCTCTGCCTTACCTCTTGGCACTCATGAATCTCGGATGGTAGAGCCATACTAAGACTGCTGAAAGAAACGCAGCCATGTCCACGTCTGCACTTGCCAGCTAAAACAGCAGGCACGGAGCTGCTGCTTCACTTCTTTCTTTTAGTTTTTACCCAGATACTGCTTGAACCCAAATCACCTTCAGAACTGAGCCTGCAGGGGAATCTATGCTCTGTGGTCTTTAGCTGTCCTTTGGAGTATAGGGGGGCACAGCGGCAGGTAACTTGAGTGTCACCCACATAGCTATCATACATTTAGGCCAAATGTGTCAAAATGGAAAAAAGAGACAATTTACTGGATCAAACCAAATCATCTTCCCTCTTCAAGAGATCTTTATCTGGAATCAGTAGACTCTCAGATGGTCCAAAGGTAGAATTCACGGAGTTCCTAAAGATGGTGGGGGGATTAATTACATAAGTATTTTCACTAACCTCTCTCTGAAGTTTAGTATTTCTTTAAGTATAGGAAAGACATCTCAATAGCGTAAACAGTGCCTGTGACTTTGTCACAATGGAATCCACAAATATTTTCATATATGACACCATCTAAATATACCGTTTATTCAGAACATCACTAAGACGTTAATAGATTTCCTACTAGATCTTTAATATGTTAATGAAGTACATGGTTTTGCTACATTACAAATTGGTATTTTTTCCATTTATTTTATATTTGTATAGATTCATGTATATAGTGCAGTTGTGGTACATGGATATATTATTGCATTGTGATGAAGTCCGGGCCTTCAGGCCATCCATCCCTGGAGCAATGCACATTGCACCCGCCAAGCAACCTCCATCATCGCCCCACCCCCCCCCTCCAAGTCTCCATTGTCCGTCTCTCCACGCTCTGCTTCTGTGCGTGTGCATTATTTATCTCTCACTTACAAGTAAAAACATGGATATTTGTCTTTCTGTGTCTGTTTGACTTAGGATCGTGACCTCCATTTCCATCCATGTTGCTGCAAAAAACATGATTTCATTCTTTTTTATAGCTGAATAGTATTTTATAGCTCTGTAGCTATATAGTATAACGCATTTTCTTTATCTCATATTCCACTTATGAATGCTTGCATTGATTCCCTATCTTTGCTATGGTGACGGTGCTGTAATAAACATACAAGTGCAAGTATCTGTTTTGGTTATTGATTTATCCTCCTTTGAGTGAGTACCCAGAAGTGGAATTGCTGGATCACCTATGGAAGTTCTGCTTTTAGTTTTTTGACAAGTCTCTATACTGTGTTTCATAGAGGTTATACTAATTTACATTCTCCCTTTTCTCCACATCCTCGCCAACATCCGTAATTTTTTGTCTTTTGAATAGTAGCCATTCAGGTTGGTGTAACATGATACTTCCTGTGGTTTTCCTTTGCATTTCTCTGATGATTAGTGATGTTGAACATTTTTTCATATGCTTGTTGCCCATTTGTTTGTCTTCTTATGAAAAATGTCTGTTCCTATTCTTAGCCCACTTTTTAATGGGCTCATTGTGAAAGTTTTGTTGAGTTGAGTTCCTGGTCAGTTCTGGGTATCAGTCCCCTGCTGGATGCATACTTTACTCATATTTTCTTCTGTTCTATAGGTTGTCTGGTCATTCTTGATTATTTCTTTTGTTGTGCAGAAGCTTTGTAGTTTTTGTTTTTGTTGCCTACTTTTGAAGTCACAGTCACAGATTCTTTGCCTAGAGTCCAGGGGTCCTCAAACTTTTTAAACAGGGGGCCAGTTCACTGTCCCTCAGACCATTGGAGGGCCGGACTGTGGACCCCAGGATGAGTCAGCTGCTAAGCAGGACAAGCAGCAGCGGCAAAAACACCCAGCAGGCCAGATAAATGTCCTTGGGGGGCCACATGTGGCCCATGGGCCATAGTTTGAGGACCCCTGGTCCAGAAGAGTTTTCCCTTGGTTTTTTCCTAGTAATTTTATAGTCTTAGCTCTCACATTCAGGCTTTCACTCCATCTTCAGTAGATTTTTATATGTAGGGTACAGTTTCATTCTTCTGCATATGGTGACCCAGTTTTCCCAGCACCATTTATTAAAAAGGATAACCTTCCTTAGTGTATACACTTATCGACTTTTGTCAAAATCAGTTGACTGTAATTAGTGCTTTATTTGGGGGCTTTCTATTCTGCTGATCTGTGTGCCTACTACCAGCACCACGCTGTTTCTGTTGCTGTAGCCTTCTGATAGAATTTGAAGTCAGACAATGCCATATGTCTAGCTTTGTTCTTTTTGCTCAAGATTGCTTTGGCTGTTCAGGCTCTTTTTTAGTTCCATATGAACTTTTAAATTGTTTTTTCTAGTTCTGTAAAAAACATCATTGATGGCTGAGTGTGGTGGCTCACTTCTGTAATCCCAGCGCTCTGGAACGTTGTGAGTTCAAGACCAGCCTGGGCAAGAGTGAAACCCCATCTCTAAAAATAACCGGTGTTATGGTGAGCACCTGTCATCACAGCTACTTTGGAGGCTAAGGCAGGAGGAACTCTTGTGCCTAAGAGTTTGAGGTTGCTGTGAGCTCTGAAACCATAGCACTCTATGAAGAGTAACAAAGTGAGACTCTGTTTCAAACAAAGAAAAACAAAACAGAACAAAAAATAAAAACCAGCATTGGTGTTTGATAGGGATAGTGCTGAACCTATAAATTGCTTTAGGTAATATGGTCATTTTAATAAGGTTAAATCTTCCAGTCCAAGAACACGTGATGTTTTGCCATTTATTTGTGTCATCTACAACAAATTGGTCTTTTTTAAAAATTCTGATAAATGTTTAAATATAATTGGGCTCATTCATAATCCAAAATATTTTATTTTATAAATTTAAAAACAATTTTCTTAGAAGGGATTCCTAGGCTTTGCCTGATTGCCAAGAAGGACGATTGGGGAGAGATTCTCTGGTGGTTGCCTTGATCTTGCTTTGGACTCATGAAACTTGTCCTTTAAAATTCAAGCACAGTTTCAGGACTCAGTGGCAGCAAGTCATACAGTGAGCAGGTCCATTTAGCAGTGCATTCATTTGATAGGGTGGCTGTAACAAAGTCAAAAACTGGGTGGCTTAAAACAACAGAAGTTTATTCTCTCACAGTTCGGGAGACTAAGTGTCCAAATCCCAGTGTCGTCAGGCCAGTCTTCCTTTGAAACCTGTGGGTTCCTCCTCCTTCCTCTTACTGTCTGGTGGTTTGCTGGCCATTTGGGGCATCCCCTGTCTTCTACATGCGTTACTCCAACCCTCCATCCTCACGTGCTGTTCTCTGTTTTCTTCCTTCATACTGTCTTTCCTTGGTGCGTATCTGTGTCCGTGTCCAGATCGCCCCTTTTGATAAGAACACCACTCATGTTAGATTAAGGTCTCAATCTGATGACCTCCACTTGGGTAAATCGTTAAATCCGCAAAAACCCTATTTCCAAATAAGATCACATTCTGAGATGCTGGTGGTTTGCACCTCCGTAGATCTTCTTTCAAGCGACAAAATTTAGCCCTTAACAAGTAGATTCCACTATCTACAAATTATCTGTAACATTACAGTTATGCTTAAGGTTCTCATATGTAACTTAATAAAATAGATTCAAAAATAAATTTAAGTATAAATTAGATGGTAAATATTGAAGCCGTGAGAATGATCAGTTATCACATCCAGGGATTTTAGAAACATAGGATTTCTTATTGTGTTTTTATTTTAAAAATTAGTAGGTAATGGGAAAATGATGACTCGAGAGAAATTTTCTTCGATTGTAAACTTTAGGCAAGTATTTTACAAAAAGACATGAGTATTCATTGGTCTAAAATTCTCCCTGACCATTAGAAATACTTGACAGCTAAATTAAAATCTCCAAGGCTAAGATCTTGGAATATGTATTGTTAGAAACTTTCCAGTTGATCTAATCATGAGACATGGGTGAGAATGAGAATTACTGCCCTAAATTTTGCAAAATATTTCATTCATGAGTAAAACATACAAATATTTATATGGGGAAAAATGCACATTGAATAGGGATTGGTGTTTTTGAAAACTTCTAAGTTATAGTATAACTCAGAAACCTTAATTGAAATCATAAACAAGCTTTAGGTGTATGTGACCGGTTCTTAATCGTAGTTTTTTCCCCGCCTTTCAATGGGCCACAGGTTTTAATAGCTATGATAATACCTTATAAACATGTAGTCTGTATATGATGAAAGAGTGTCTTAATTTAGTTCAAGTTCAGAGGTATACCACGTGTGGCATTGTAATTTTTAAAAATTTTCATATTATTAACAAAATTTATTGACTTTGATCATATGCAAGGCTTGGTGATTATAGTGAGGGAACCTGGAACATCAGGATTTCTTTTTTTTTTTTTTTTTGAGACAGGAGCCTCAAACTGTCTCCCTGGGTAGAATGCCATGGCATCACAGCTCATAGCAACCTCCAACTCCTGGGCTCAAGCGAGTCTCCTGCCTCCGCCACCCAAGTAGCTGGGATCACAGGCGCCTGCCACAACGCCCGGCCATTTTTTTTTTTTTTGGTTGCAGCCATCCTTGTTGTTTGGTGGGCCCAGGCTAGATTTAAACCCACCAGCTCAGGTGTATGTGGTTGGCACCTTAGCCACTTGAGCCACAGGCACTGAGCCTTTTTTTTTTTTTTTAAATAAGAGGAAGGTCTTTATTTACCAGCTGAAGTTTATGGCATAGAAGAATCCCAGATGGCCGCACTCAAACACCAGGATTTCTATCACAGTCTAATGGTGAGGTTGTAAGTGCTCACAAGGAAAGAAACTAACCACATATGACCGCTATTTGGTGAATCCCTGCCCTATGCTGGACACTGGAGGGCTATGAAAAAGTCAGATGTGTTCTCCCTTCATGGGGCTCACAGTTTAGAATGTTGCAACAAGCAAATGGCTCACTTCCAAATGTGCAATGATAAGAGAAGTAATAGTGACAGACAACACGGTATCGTGGAGCCTGCGGAAGGAGCCACTGGCCGAGTACTGGCATCCCAGCCTCCCACAATCGGCAGAGCTTCCACGAACCACTGGGCTCTTCTGAAGAATTTTCCTATCCAAAGTGCTGTCAGCACCCACATTGAGAAACTGCAATGGGCAAATAGTTAAGAGGTTCTCAGTAGGGATTCATTGTACTTATCTCCGTCCTCTTTATATTTAAAAGGCAAATGCTGGCCAGGAGAGGTGGCTCACACCTGTAATCCTAGCACTTTAGGAGGCCAAGGCAGATGGATTGGTTGAGTTCAGGAGTTGGAGCAAGAGCAAGACCTCTCTCTGTCTCTACTAAAAACAGAAAAATTAGCCAGACATAGTGGCAGGCACCTGTAGTCTCAGCTACTCAGGGAGGCTGAGGCAGGAGGATCACTTGAACCCAAGAGTTTGAGGTTGCAATGAGATGTGACGCTGTGGCACTCGACCCGGGGCGACAGAGCAAGACTCTGGTCCTAAATAAATAAATGGCAAATGCACTGGGGCTAATTAAGCCTTGGCACATTCATTCACTGTTTAACAAATATTGTTCAGCACCTACTCTGTCCCAAATAGAGTTCTAGATCTTGCCTCAGAATCACACCTTACTGTGAATTATTGTGATCAGTGAATTATTTTTGTCAGTCAGGCAGTTGCTGCCTGGCTGAATGGGGAATGAGAGGGCAGATTTGGACAAATGGAAATGAGAAGAGATGAGACAGTTCAAATTTCCCCAGAAACATCTCTATCTCACTATTCTTTCAAGTCTCCTACAAGGCGAACTAAAAATAAAAATAAATTTCCCATGCCCTCTGCCTCATCTTAGTGATTCACTCTCCACAGAGCCCCAAAGTGCTGTGAAGAAGCTGGAGCAGAGCCCAGCACAGTCGTCTCTTCACACGGTTCATCTTCTCTCCTGTCACATTGCCCCTTCCTTTGCTTCCTTCGCTCAGAGGTTCCTTTCACCTCCAGGAACCCACAGTGGTTCTCACCCCTGTTTTTTTGAGCAAGCACATGGAGAGTTTGCAGGAGACATAGCAGACAGGAGTGGGATGGGTGGGGAAGGAGGGCAGGTGGCAGCAGCAGTGGCCATGGGGCCGTGTCCAGGGCAGTGTGCGGGTGGATGCTGAGAAGAACCTGGCTGCCTTGCCGGCCAGGGAGCCACACTGCCCTGCTCTGTCTCCTCTCTAGCGTCTCTTCTGTCTACTCAGAAACATTTCCCTGAATCTAAGCCTCACATCTCTGTACCCTGTGCCCTGGGAACTGCATCCTCCTGGCCACCAGGATCTTTCTAGCCACTCTTAAAACTTTTGCACCCTCTGACTCCTTCCTTATGGTCCACAAATAGGGCATTGCCCAGGGCCAGTTTTGTCTCCATAAGGACCCTGCCCCCACCCATCTATCTCATCGCCATTCCCCTGGTGCTGGTCCTCAGTACATCTCCCGGGCTCTGTACTTTAATATTTGGACTGTCTCCTGCCATTTACCTTTGCACAGAGAATCTTCCAGAAGCACTAGTATCCTACTCATCCTGATCAGAAGCTAGCAATGACTGCCCATGCCTTGGGAGACCAGCGGAGACCCTCAACACAACTTTCTGTGTTTATTTTCTACTCACTGCTGTTGCACAGTCTCAGTGCCAGATTGACTGCTCCTCGTGCTTGGCCCTCAGAGCCTCTGTGTTCTGGCCTTTCCCCTCCTCTACCTGCACAGATGTGAATTCTGTCCCCTCTCCCAGGCCAAGCCCATTGCTATTTCCTCCCTAAACCTTCCCCAGGAGAAAGTTGTTTCTGAGTTCCCCAGAACTATTTTTGTAGCTGTCAGTTACACTATTAAGGTGTACTACCTCATAGTAATTTTATTTTCCTGTGATGACAGTAGCTGCTTAGTATTATAGTAATTTATGTACACTTTATCTCTCCTACTAAAGTGTAAGCATCTTCAGGATCTTTGTATCCTTTAACCTATAAACTAGCTAAATGCTGTCGATGTAGAAATAGTCTTTAAAAATGTAAGCGTTAAAGTATCTGTGTTTGGAAACATTGGAATAATAGAATTTCATATATTTAAGAGAAATATTTAATGCCCGGATAAGCTAAAATTTTCATTTAACTTTTATAAAGGGTAGTCATAAAGTTCGTGTGCAATTTAAAATAATTTAACAGTGAATTGCACATGAACTTGATGTCCACCCTGTACGTTGAACAACCACAAATTGCGCTTCCACTGTGTGCCAGACCTGCTGTAGTTGCCCATGAACTGTCCTTAGGATCTTGGAGCCTATAGCGGGGTAAAGAAGAATGAATGTAGGGAAGAGAACCTGACAGTTTTTAAGTCTCCGGTCACTGGATTTAGTGAAAGTTAATGGGCAAAGCTAAATAGAACCCAAGTTCACCGGACATCAGGTGCCTGTCAATCCAGAGGCATCACCACCTGTTGCCCTTATGCTAGTTTGCTATAGTTATTAACAAGGTCTGAACTTCTGGAACTGGGTAATTAGTTCATTTTCATGGCAAGCTAAAATCATTCTAGAAAGGAAAAAAAGAAGAAATGTAAATTAAGATTTACCTTATTTCACAGATACAGTCCTGAAAAAGTACCCATACAACTTTCTAAAGCCCTTGATTTTAACTGTTTGCAGTTTGCCTGTGCATTTATTTTTGATGTCATGTGAAAATGCCTGTTTTCGCTCTTGACCTTGATGTCAATTGTTGGTGCCTCCTGAAGTTTTGCCTTTTTGACAGACCAGTGCCATCTAGTGGTGAAAAGTGACAATCTGACATTCTTGGTTTTCTTAAACATCTCAGTGGAAACACCTCTGTTTTTCTTCATTTCACTTTTTAGTGTACTTGTCAGGAATACATTTCAGCCAAAAAAGTGGAAATAGCCTACATTTTTTGTTTGTCAAGTTATATGAAATGCATATATATATGCAGATCTACATATATTTTTGCCTTATTCTAAAAAGCATTTGTGGCTGTTAACAGAAAACACATAACAATAAAATGATAAAATATTTTAGAAACGACAAATGCTCAGGGACTGGTAAAGTTGAAACGAGAAGAGCAGGGAGGAGCAGGGGAAGACACTTTTTAAAGTAATCCTTTAGTGGATTAATACTTAGCTAAGTGAAAAATCTTTTTGTGGTAGGAATAACTCACAGTTGCTGTATTTACTGATTTAGAATACATCTTTTCACACATCTCTCTGTAATTAAGGGCTCATCATCCAGTTTATAAATTATCCAGGCTCCCTTCTTCCTTTTCCCTTGATAATGTGTGATTTTACGCGGGTTCTCAAAACTGTTATCCCAGGACCAAGGCAACATCAGCATCACCAGGAAACTCGCTCTATAGAAATACAAATTCTTGCACCCAACCCTGGACCTACTCAATTAGAAATTCTAGGTTGGGGCTCGGCGCCTGTGGCTCAATCGGCTAAGGCGCCAGCCATATACACCTAAGGTGGCGGGTTCAAATCCCCAGCCCAGGCCCGCCAAACAACAATGATGGCTGCAACCAAAAAATGGCCAGGCGTTGTGGCGGGCGCCTATGGTCCCAGCTACTTGGGAGGCTGAGGCAGGAGACTCGCTTGAGCCCAGGAGTTGGAGGTTGCTATGAGCTGTGATGCCATGCACTCTACCCAGGGGGATAGCTTGAGGCTCCGTCTCAAAAAAAAAAAAAAAAGAATATACCTTAAATGTATGAAATCTTTTTTAAGTGATGTATCAATCAAAAAGTCACAATCCTTCAATAAACAAATCTGATTAGCAAGTGGATATGTTCTGAATCTGTGACT
>CAUYQV010024597.1:0-12706 GCA_963574575.1 Galagoides demidoff | reverse complement strand
AGTGATGCCCAGTCTCAAGGATAATAACAGTTTACCAGGAAAAAGAGGAGGAAGGAAAACACAGCGACTTTCCCTGGATTGAAACCTAAGAGAGTTCCCTAAAGGAACCTTGAAAGGACACTGAATAAAGCACCAGGATTGATAAATTAAATATAATCTCGACTAACAGGTGTTATACAATTTACTAATATACCAAGTTCACTGGACTGCCTAAATCACAACTTTTTCTTGGCACAGTCTTTACTTTTTACACACCCCACATACACATGATTTGTAGACTCAAGTTAATATTTACTATATAGGTGCCTGCTTCTTAAAATAGAAAATCTGGAATTTCTAGTTTCTCTTTGTTAAGCTGGTTAGTTTTACTTACAGAAAATATGCACTTTGTTACTATTGTTCTTGGTGAATTTGGCTGAAATTGAAAAGTTACTGAAAGAGCATTTTCAAAAATTACTGTCTTTGAGCAAATCACTAAGGGGATGAAAAGACTACAATACAAAACATTATAAAAAACAGATAAACCAATAAAGTAAAATGACAAGTGGACAGGACAGGAAACACAAACAGAATTCAACAGGTAGAAATCAGTCAGACATGGAGTCACATTTAACTCTTTCACTCACTCACTTATACAAAACTTAAAACATAAAAGACATACAAACCAGAACCAGCACAATTGACTGCAGAAACCCAAGACAACCCAATAGGAGATTGCAATTTAACTGAACAGGACTAGCCTGCAAATCCGAACAGTCTAAAAAGACTGCTAATACCAGAACAGTTTAATAAAGAGCTACAAATATGACAACACAAAAACAAACAACCCAAAGAGACAGATGGACGTCTCCATCTTGCCTTGGAGGAGGGGCATCTTGGGTTGCGTCCAGCCTAGCCCATGTTCCCCCAGATTCTCTAGAGACCCAGACAGACTTACTTAAGGCACCATAATTAAATCACCCAAACAGAAAATTTGGAAACCTGTGACCTGAGTTTTTTTTCTTTTTCTCTCACCGGCTGAGAGCCCTGGGGCAGAGGGACATCTTCTCCGAGGCCTTGCCCTGGAGTTGTCAGCTGATGGAAGGTGCGGGGGTGGGGGGGGGTGGGGATCTCACTGGGAGCCTCCAAATGAAACTCAGAAACAGTTTTCTGTATTCTCTCCATTAATGAGTACTTCTATCACTGTTTGGAGAAAATTACTGAAAAAAAGAATGAGACGATTAAATTGGATTTTCTAAAAGAACGTATTTTTTAACAGATAGAACTTAGAAGTATCTATGTGATTACATTCCTGATTATAACAGTCATCTTTTTTAAAAGCAAAATTATGCATTAATGTAAACCACCCCTAATAAAGGACACTGCTTGTTTTGGAAATGAAAATAAAACAAAACAAAAAACAAAAACACATGCAAAAGAATAAAAGCAGAATTAATATAAGAGTATTTAATTTATTTAACATGTAGTTGGTAAACACTTCCTGTATGCAGTAGGAGTCTGACTTGGCCTCACTGGTAGAATAGCTCCAGTGAAGGGAGTTATACAAGGATACAAGAAAGAAGAAAAAAGATAGAAAGCATAAAATTTCATGCCTGTCTTGTAGGAAGATGATGAAGGATCTCCTAAGGAAATGGTGAAGATGTCAGTAATAAGCATGATGAGTAACATTTGCTATACATTTACTTTGTTCTAGGTGTTATTCTCATAACTCTATGTGTAGTTAATTCTCATATTTTATGAATTAGATATAGTTATTAGTATCCATTCTGTAGGACATAAACTGATAACAAAGAAAAGTAATTTGCTTAAGATCACCTGGCTACAGAAGGGTGGATGGAGCCAGACCCGGAGCCCTGCAAGCTGGCTCCAGAGTCCATGCTCATGGTCATGGTGCTGCATCAGCTCTCAGGTCTAGTGAGCACCATGGATTGCTCCAGGGTTCAGAAGCCAAAGGGGGAGAGAGTTTCAGAAAAAGAGAAAGTGGTTGTCCAGTGGGTGCTGAAGGATTTTTTCAGGGAGGTCAAAATAGGCAACCTCTACGGGAGATCTGGAAATTGGTAGAGTATCTTTCAAAGATTACTTTTTTAAAAAAGGATCCAATGTCCTCAATACTAATATGAAACCAGTATATAAACACACACTCATAAGAATGATAAAATACAAATACATTCTAGCAAGGGCTAGAGGTGAGGATGGAAAGAGGAGAGGAAGTAGTGGGAGAGCTACGGGCAGGAGGAGGGAGGGTGATTGATGGGATTTCACCTAATGTGCACAATGTGAGGGTGTTTAGAGCACAATACCATGGAGGAGGGGCTCTCCTACAACTTGAACTTTATCTTAGACATGAGAACAATGTAACCTAAAAATTCATTCCCTCACATTAATTTGAATTTTAAAAAGGACATATTTTAAATTGATAAGTAGTGAGTTGGCCTTTTCCTAAAACCTATGTTATTATAGAGCTATTATATTATAAATTATGTTAATAGCATAAAATGTACCTAATCAGCATAACAATAAGAAAACTCAGACACAGATCCCAACATATACAACACTTTATGAGAAAAAATAATAATAGCACATTAATTAGAAAAGTTCAAAGGTTAAATAAATTATATTGGAAAAAATCACCTTTAAAAATATAAAATAATATTTGGTTTCTCCTATATAAGTTTGCATGAAATAAATTCCAATAATATATAAGTAGTATAGAATGTGATGTATATTTGAAAATTGCATGAGAGGCTAGTCATTCTTTTTTAAGCAATCAAGATTTTATTGAAAATACTTTTTTTTTCCAATTCAGCTATTATAGCACCCAGGGTATGTGCTCTCTGTACTTGGATTTTTAGTCTTTAATCATCTTTGCTTTATACACATTCGAATGAAATTGGTAAAACTATTAGAAAGAATTTTCCTTATACTTTATTGCCTACAATGTAATATAAGGTTATAACTTGATAAAAAGTAATTTGGGCATCACATAGTTTCAAGAATACAAGAGTTAAGATGCAAAGACATACAAATTAGATGTATTATGATAGTGCTATTACTACAATGCAATGTTAGATTAAATTACTCAAAGATCAGCTAATAGTTTCATAAAAATGACCTTACTCATCTGACCAACTATTTCAAATGCTTATTATATGTGTCTACCCAAGTTAACTTATACATAATAATGAGTGCAATTTAAGAAAGGAGCATTAAAAGTAAATATCTACTTGTGAAACATTTCATAAATATTTAGCTAAGTAGAGCTAAACAATTTTAGTCTCAACAAACCCTATGATTAAGACTTAAAAATAAACCTATAGTCAGTGATACAAGGCATTAACTATGTAGATTTTATCAAAAATATTATTTCTACCCTTTGTTTTTTCAATTACAGTTGATTCATGTGAGGCATAAACTATTCTGGGTCAAGATTCATGAGATTATAACTGAACACACCTAAGAAGTTAATAATATTCCCTTGTAAGCCATATTGTGAAACAATATTGTTAAGATAATATTTTTTTCAGAATAGATTTCTTAGACACTTGCATTATTTATTTCTAAATGGTATTACATTGTGGAAATATATTAAAAAATAAAACCTATTTCAGCACTAAATTATCTTTATGATTAGTCAATTCTCGCATTTAAATTAGTTTGAAAGACCAATTCCCTGAACATAAAATAATATACTCATAAAACCCTTCTCCATTTTAGTAATATTTTAGTAAGATTTATTTTGCTTTTTAGAGGAAAAGGAACTCAAGTCACTCTGGCTAATATGTAACAATTGCAAAATATGCATAGAAATAAGGGATGTAGGGAACAATTTCAGCAGTTACATGGCCAGGACTTAGAACCTGACAGAGTCAATAGCTCACATTTTAGGAAGGCATCCATAGGCTGATAGGTCTAATAACAGGACGGCACCCATTCTGCAGTTTATTCTTTTGTTCTTAACTCATTTTTATATTTTATGATTGGTGAATTCTACCTTCTATCTACCCCATCTCTATAACTATGATTTCCATCTCATCATGTTTTTGACAACAGTCTTTTCTCTTTTTTGTTTAATGTTTCTGCTTTCACAGCTTGCTCTTATTTGATTATTTTCATCTGTCTGGGACACAAGATTCCCAAGAGAGATTTCACTGAATCAAACGTTCGTTGAGAAGTAGTCTCTCAGGGCAGAAACACCAAGGCCAGGTCTCTTACAAATGCCTGTCCTTTTATGTCATCATTGAGTGATTTGACGCCACTTCCTGCCTCTCTGTGCTGTGGATTTGGCATCTGAAATATTTGATAATAATAATGTGCTGAAATCTTAAATTTCTCACATGTGTATGTTTATATTGGGCAGACACTGAGAGGGAAATAGTTCCCCTTTCTTCTCTGTAATGATAAGCAATAGGGTTAACTCTTTGTGAGGATAATATGTTACCAAAGATATACCAACTACACATGGCTGGAGAAAGTAAGGAAAGGCTGACAGTGCAGCTTCACCTTTCCTGTAACTGAGGAGTCAATGGAAACACAGCCTGTTGTACAGGTTATGTTACATTTAGAATACCTGCTCAGGAACAGACATACTTGTGCAAAGTACACTCCTCACTCTGTACCCATGAGGGATTGGTTCTAGGAGTCCTCCCTCCCCCCACCAGGGATAGTAACATCTGCAGATGCCTAAATCCCTGATATGCACCTAACATGGCACAGTATTTAGACAGAACTTACACTCACTCTCTTGTACACTTTAAGTTGTCTCTAGATTCCTCATAATACCTAATATAATGTAAATGCTATGTAAATAGTGGCTATATCGTATTGCTGAGGAAACATAACAAAATGGCTATAAGTGTTCAGTATAGACACACCATCTTTTTTAATTTTTGGAATATTTCTGACATCTGGTTGGTTGAATGAGCAAATGTGGAACCCACAGACACAGAAGGTTGACTGAGTTGTCATTCAACTTTTAGTGATCAAAGCTAAATATGATAAATTTTTATCTCTATTGTGATTATAAATCTCCTGTCTAAGCTACTCTGACGCATTGTAATCATACACTCAAAGTAATTTCCTATTTAGAGATTCTAAAATCTACTAATTATATCACAGCTTAAGCTTAGAGTCTAGCCAAAGTCTGAGTGACTTAAAATATGGAACAACTATAGCTTTGCATATATTCCATCATATACTCCTTATTTCTTTTAGGTATTTCCTGGCACTTTTAAAAGAAATGATTTGCTTCATTTAGGACTTACATATTAGAAAATTTTATTGGGGAACTACATTCCCTAACACCAACACCAGCATCACCCTTGTACCTAACACCATGATATCAAGTGAGGCTGCATATAAACTCCACGCCCATCCACCCAGTAGAAAGCAGGAAGGGGAATACGTGATCAGCACACTCCCTCAGCGTGCCTATTTTTCTATGAGATATATGTATTTTTTAAAAAAGCATAATGAAACACCATTGAATAATAAATACACTTTATGTAAAAATTAAAATAAGAAAAGGTTTAATATTGAGATATACATCTCCCTTTCCACAGGGGATACATTCCAAAGCCCCATTCCAATGCCTAAAACCATGCAAAGTACTAACCCCTACATATACTATGTATAAATTTCTTTTTTGTTCTTTACAATTTCACAGATATGAAATTTTTCTTACCATAGATCTATCAACCTACGAATATAATTTTGTTTCTTTCCTGATTGTCAAGAATTTTCACCTTTGCACTTAAAAGAAGCATTTTAACTCTTCTTTTTACAAGCTGTCAGCATCAGTATGCTTGCATTTGGGGGCCATTCTTAAGTAAAGTCAGGCCAACTTGAACACAAGCAGGGCAATACCATGACAGTCAAGATGGCTTCTGAGTGACTCATGGGCAGGTAGGGTGCACACACAGTGTGGATACACTGAACGAAGACTCACTTCCTGGGCAGGATGGAGTGGGGTGGTGTAAGATTTCATCATACAGGTAGACTGTGTGCAATTTAAAACTTCTGAATTGTCCAGCTCTGGAGTTTTCCATTTATCATTTTTGAATCACAGTTGATTGTGGGTAACTGAAAACGTGGAAAATAAAACTGGATAAACCGTGACCGCTGTAAAGGGAAAATATGTCATCACTTTGCTATTGTTGACTAAAATATAAAAAACACATGAATATCTTCTACATCCAATTACATTATA
The DNA here is from genome assembly GCA_963574575.1 of Galagoides demidoff. Classification (NCBI taxonomy): domain Eukaryota; kingdom Metazoa; phylum Chordata; class Mammalia; order Primates; family Galagidae; genus Galagoides; species Galagoides demidoff. Next base: position 6,501 of record CAUYQV010024597.1, on the reverse strand, counting down.
CACTCTCCCTAATGCTTTCAACTTCTGACCTGCTTGAAGCAGTTAATGAGCAGACTGGGAATGATATTAATGGGAACATAGTTTAAAAACTTAAATGTAGATCTTTTTTGCTTCTCTTCAATGAATAAGAAGTGCTGACATAGTGATCATGGACACTAAACCCAGAGCCAAAGAAAAATCTGAGCCCTAAAATCAGTTGATTTTAAACAGAGGCACCATTCCTTGATAATGGACCATTTGCTCTATGAAGAAAATAGCAGGAAAAAAAATGTGTCTTTTAGGCCATAAATGTGAGGCATAATAGTCAAAACACTTCAGAGCTTTTCCACACTTAACAATGTTTATTACTACCACAGCCACCCAATACACTATATATAAAATAAGAATATACTTCTCTATTACAGCAGTTAGTTTTGATGACTGCTGCCTGACATAGTTTACGCTTAGTTTTCTTCCCCTCCAATAAAATTCCTTCGGTGTGCTCTAGATGGAGTACGTATTGAGCTAAGTCTCATTCTTTTCAACTATGCGATCCTTTTGTGTAAAACTGTTGATTTAAAGAGTAATTTGTCCATTAAATATGTATTCCACAAAGATGAAGCAGAGCTATAAAACTTCTTTTAAAGAAATACAAGCACTGGATGAAGCAGATTATTAGTATAGTCCTTTTAGTTTACTGAAACATTTGAAAATAACATATTTACTTTGTGGAACCATACATCTTTCCAATATTAAATATGAAGCACTCAGCCTATACATGGCCTTGTTTGTGTGGAAATTATTTATCTGTACCGAGCCTGGAAACGGACTGAAAAACTCTCCAGGGCAAATGGCAATATACGTATCAAACATTGAACTCTTATCAGTGCAAAGCAACAGGATGAGGAAATACAACTGGGCCAAGTCTACGCTTGCACATATAATTGAAGAAAAGGCTCAAGCCATCTCATAATTGGAGTATACCTCTTTGCTAGAAATGTCAGGTATTAGGGTAGGAGTAAAATTTCACTTGAATTGTATAGACACACACTTCATATGTCACCTGTACACATCGCATCAATGACCCCTAGAGAACATTACCAAGCTTTTAAAATACTGCTTTACTATCTTTAAAAAATAACGTTGTGTGTATCCGAAAGAACTTATTTCCATTTTGATGTTCATATGTCTTAATAATCACGACTATGAATTACATAAAAAGAGGTTAAGTGGTTGTGAATCTGTTGGACATTTAAGGCTACTTGGCTGCCTCTGGGCATTGCATCATTTTAGATATATAGAAAAGGACTGTAAAACTTTGAAAATTTTTCTATTAGGTAGCAAATCATAATTTGGTTCTTGAATTCCCCAGACACACTTAATGTATTGCTTATGTATTGTTCAAATGAAATTCTACTCAACAAGAACAGCTTAAGCAAGAAATCACCTCCATTAACACAGTTAACTTGGCAGGTACATGGTCTGCATGAAAAGAAAAGTTAAAAAAATTCCAAATCTCTGTATTTCCCAACCCCTAGAGTTAAAATTTTTCTGGTATGCTAAATTAGAGGAAAGAGAAAATAATTATACTAGTCACATATCTGAAAGAAATATTTATATCTCCCAGAAACACATGCCATCAAAATTAAACATTTTGTTTGACAGAAAAGAAATAGAAATTTTGGCAGCTATCCGTGTCTGCTCCTTGTACCACCAAAATCATGCAACTTAGGTTGTTTTTGTTTTCCTCCAACCAACAATAAAGTAGATGTGATCTTTATTCATGGAACTCTGAAGAAAGAGTCCCATCATTGTTCATTTAATGTATGGATTTTCTTTTCTACCACACTATGCCTGGGCTTCCATCATTCTTCCATGGTTCCCTATTGTGAGATGAAAATAAAAATCTTCTTTAATATGAACAACTCTTCAACAAACTATTCTATTTTAATCTTTCTTCTACCTTTACTAACAAAGGGAATGAAAAATGCATGCCTTCAGACATACAACTTGCATATATAGAGAATAATCTGGATTTTGCTCAGATTGAGGGACCATCTTTTGATAGTGGACACTTTGCCTGGTGGGGAAATAAATATTTGGAATATACAGTATGTATTTATGTTACTTTGTTTTCATAGCCAACCTAAACAGCAATGTATGTACATTTCTCTTGCCTATTTAAGAAAAACAAAACAGTCCATCTCTTGCAATCCAAAGCTTCCGTTAAAGAGACCATGTAGGAGCTTTGGCTGTACTGAGAGCCAGTCTGTATAGCCCAATGAAGACAATATAAAACAACAATAAAAACAACAACAGAACAGGACTAGTGACACAGCCACTGAAAGAGAAAAAAGAGGTGGTAAAACAGGGATTTCTAGGAACTGGTTCAAGTATTTGTTTGAAATGACCTTCACTCGCAGTCCTTTTAGAGAGATGGCAGAGACTAAATTGGGTACACAAAAGTGGATGTTCAAGTTGACTTAAATTGTATGTCTTAAAGCCCAAGAGCATAAGAAGTGAAAACACCAGGCAAAAAAAAAAAAAAAAAAAAACACTTGTAAAAACATGTGAGAAGAGAATCATTCAATATAATATATTGAATACAAGACACTATTTAAACTTTTTATTATTGACTCAAAAACAGTTTGTTGAAGACTCATAGACTATTCAAAATTCAAGACACATTACATTGAGCATATGACATGGTATCAGCTCTAATGAAATTGATGACCTGTTATTAAGGGGCATCAATAATCTATTTGTTCAACAAACAGATATTGAGTGCTTATGTTTAAATAACCTCTCCATTGAATACATTATCTTGAAGAGGGGAGAAAAATTACAAATTCTTTCTCCTATGAGGTTTTGTCGTGGGGATAGCCATACAATACACAAAATATGTAATTTATGTATTGCCACTTATAAGGATATTGTAAGATCTCTAAATAAAAATAAGGATAGGGAATTTTAGTGAAATTATCTTAAGGTGAAATAGAATCATTGTAGACTTTACTAGGAAGGTAAAATTAGTGTAAAGACTTAAGAATAGTGAGAGAGTTTATCATACAAATATACGTAGACAGCCCACTCTAAAGAGTGGGAATACTCAATTGTAAAGGTCCTGAAGGGGGAAATGCCAGGTTTGTTTGTAATACAACAAAAAGAGGAGTGTAATAAAGAAGAAAAATCAAGTAAGCCAGTCAGTGAGGCATAGGGTATCTTAACAGATGGTCTACAGATGTCTTAAAAAGAACTAGATGAATAGAAATAGTTTTTTTTTGTTTGTTTGTTTATCTGTTTGTTAGAGTGAATTGAGAAATTATTGGTAAGTTTTAAAGAAATGAATGGTATACTCAAGTTTATGCTTTAAAAATCTCATTCCATGTTCTGTTCTGAAGATAGGAAATAGAGAGTCAAGTCCATGAGCAAAGAGATCAGTTAGAAGGGTTTAGCAAAAATCTACCCAAAAGATGAAAGTGCATTGGACAAAGGCAGTTGCAACTGAGATTAAACATGTGATCATATTCTTCATACTTTTAAATAGACAAAGAAAAGCCCATGTAATGGATGTGGGAAAGAAGATTTAACACCAGTAAAAAAAAAAAAAAGTAATACTTCTGGCATAATGTCTGAGGGACTCTGCAGACCCCTGTTCAGTGAAATGGGTGAAATTGTTTTAAAAAATGAAAAACACACAAAAAGTACTCTTAAAGTCTTTGGAAATGGTTATATGAACATACAGGATTGCAAAAAAAAAAAAAAAATCTTGAAAAAGTAGAACAACTAACATTTCACAATTTCAAAACATGAAAAAAGTAGAATAACATTTCACAATTTCAAAACTTACCATAAAGCAAAGTTAATTAGGCAGCTACTGTAATGGCATGTGGTCAGAAATATAGCTCAATCAAATGGAATTAAGGGTACAGAATAAAGCCACATGTCTATGGTAAAGTGATTTTTGACAAGGGTGCCAAGACCATTCAATCATGGAAATAATAAACAATAAAAAGTGCTGGGACAACTGAATAGCCACATGTTATAAAGGAAATTGGGTCCTTACTTCATCCTATATTCAAAAATCAACCCCAGAGACCCAAACTGGATAGTTTAAGCTACAAAATTCTTGGAAAAAAATAGAAAACTTAGAAATAATTCTTCATGACCTCAGACTTGGCCATGAACTTTCACATATGTCATCAAAATCACAAGCAACAAAAGAAAAATAGATTAACTGAGCTTCATCAAAATTTATAACTCTGTACTTCAAAGAACTCTACTATGAACATGAAAACAACAACTTAGAAAATGGGAGAAAACAGTGGAAAATCATTTCCTTGTATTGAAAATTGTATCTGAAACATACAATGAACTCTTATAACTCACTAAAAAGACAACCCAATTAAAAATGAACACCATATTTGCATAGACATTTCTTCAAAAAAGATGTACAAATCTGTGCAAAGATACTACACATTATTAATCATTTGTCAGTTAACCTAGTAATCTATCAGGAAAATGAAAATCAAAACCACAGTGAGACACCATTTTACACTCACTAGGATGGCTATAATAAAAATGTCAAGAAATAACCAGCAAGGGAAAGTAAGTGTGTAAGTCAGAACTCTTACATTCTGCTGGTGGGAGTTTACAACTCTTCAGCCAGTTTGGAAAACAGTCTGAGAGTTAAATGAGAGAGAAATAGAAGTGTATGTCCACACAAAAACTTGCCAATGAATGTTTATGGCAGCATTATTTGAAATAGCAAAAAGGTAGGCTGGTAAAAAAAAAAAATGTCCACCAATCAATGAATTGACAAACAAAAGTAGTATATCCATACATGGAATATCATTCAGTCATCAAAAGAAATAAAGTGCTGATATGCTACAACATTCACAAACCATAAGAACATTGTGTTAAGTAAAAGAATCCAAGCACAAGACAGGCATATGGTGATCTTGTACTTAGAGAACCCCAGAGACTCTACCACAAGCTCCTGGAAGTGATCAAAAAATATGTTAATGTTTCAGAATATGAACTCAATGTCCACAAATCAGTAGCCTTTGTGTATGCCAACAGCAGCCACATTAAGAGGCTAATCAAGGACACAAGTCCCTTCACAGTAGCTTCAAAGAAATGAAATACTTAGGAATATACCTAACCAAAGAGGTAAAGGGCTTCTACAAAGAGAATTATGAAATACTAAGAAAAAAAATAGCAGAGGATATTAACAATTGGAAGAACATACCATGTTCACGGATGGGAAGAATCAACATTATTAAAATGTCTATACTTCCCAAAGCAATCTACAGATTCAGTGCAAACCCATTAAAATACTTACATCATACTTTTGGACAATAGTCCAAGCTAGCAATACATGTGTACATTTGGCAGCAATTAGTAAAAGATATATAACAGTCATTACCTAAATGAAGTTAACCAAAGAGTGAACATAGATAAGAACTCGAAGAAATTCAAGAACTGAGTTTTGGCAGTTTCTTTTGCTGTCTTTTTTTTTTAGACAGACTCTCACTCTGTTGCCCAGGCTAAAGGCATCAGTCTAGCTCCTGGGTTCAAGCAATCCTCCTGTCTCAGCCTCCAGAGTAGCTAGGACTACAGGTCCTTGCCACAACCCCAGCTAGTTTTTCTATAGACACAGTCTCACTTTTGCTCAGGCTGGTCTCCAACTCCAGAGTTCAAGCAATCCTCCCACCTGGGCCTCCCAGGGTAGATGGAGCTTTGGTGTTTTCAATTTTAAAGACCAATGAAATGGGGAAGAAATGAAAATGGTCAGTGCAGTAAAGTGAGGAGAAAATTATGTCTGTGATCAAATGTTTGAGGAAAAATCTCAATGAGTAGGAAAAAAACCCAGCTGTTTCAATTTCTAAATACCACTGACAAATAGAAAACTAAAAATGAAATATCACAATTCAGAGGTTACCCTTACTGTTATAAAAGCAGCATCAATGAAATTATGGAGAGTAAAACCCAGGTGGATTGTGTCCAAGAGAGAATGAGGCAATTGAATCATAACCTTATTAAAATTTCTGAAAATTTAAACCAAATAAAAAAAAAATCTGTGTATAGAATGAGGGACTTAAACTTGAAACAATTATTCATAGTAAATTTGACTGAACTTTCCAATTAGGATGCATGTTAGGATGGAACTAAAGTGGACAATTGTCCCTGTTTTCACAGAATTGATGGGGTTCCAGGAACAGGAGACTTTTGGTTTTAAAACTAAGGTACAGGCTTGGCGCCTGTGGCTCAATTGGCTAAGGTGCCAGCCATGTACACCTAAGGTGGTGGGTTTGAATCCCCAGCCCAGGCCCACCAAACAACAATGATGGCTGCAACCAAAAAATGGCCAGGCGTTGTGGCGGGCACCTGTGGTCCCAACTACTTGGGAGGCAGAGGCAGGAGACTCGCTTGAGCCCAGGAGTTGGAGGTTGCTATGAGCTGTGATGCCATGGCACTCTGCCCAGGGGGATAGCTTGAGGCTCCGTCTCAAAAAAAAAA
>CAUYQV010024593.1:0-15810 GCA_963574575.1 Galagoides demidoff | reverse complement strand
CTGTGGTCCCAGCTACTTGGGAGGCGGAGGCAGGAGACTCGCTTGAGCCCAGGAGTTGGAGGTTGCTATGAGCTGTGATGCCATGGCACTCTACCCAGGGGGATAGCTTGAGGCTCTGTCTCAAAAAAAAAAAAAAAGTGGGGTAAATAGTACCTCATATTTACCCTACTTTTTCTGAAATGATTCAGTACATTAATGTAAACCATCAAGAATAAAAACAGGTGTATTGTACATACTCAGGAAGTTTCAGCTGTAATTACTGGGATTATTATGCCTATTATGCCCTGTTTCTCTAGTTCTCACTGGTTCGTTTACTTTTTGACCATCAGATCTTTTTTACTTATATGTAAACACGTTCACATCCACATTCCCTGGCTGTCTTGCCCTTCTCTCATACACACTTCTCCAATCTCACATTCTCTAATCGTTACTGATAAATTGGCACCAGCGCAGGAAATATGTCCCTTCAGCTGTAGAGAGGAAACAAGTATTTTTTCATTCTGATTTAATTATTAATCCCCTTTATTATTTAATGCAGAATGCCTACGGTGTGGGGTCACAATGAGGAAAATGTATTAGAAGTACGCTGCTCACTTTCAGAGAGATGGCAGGCTTAAAAAGGAACAGTACCAGACAAATAGAAACAAATGTGGGGGAAATGTACAATGAGTTAATGTGATTTCCATGCCCTTTTATTTATGATTTTTCATACGTCTTCTGCAGAGGGCTGGGAAGGCTCATGTGGATGGCGCGAGGAAACCAGAGCTGATTAAAGTGAATGGATGTAGGGAGCTGGGAGTGGCCCATGGCAGCTCACCAGGGAGGGCAGCAAAATAGTCCCTGTTGAGCAAAGGGGAGGCAGACAGGTGGGGAGCCTCCATCGCAGGCTCGCGGGCTGCTCCGAGATGCCCTGCTCAGTAATCGGGCTGGTCCGCGATACTAAATTACTTGAAAGGTACTCACCTGTGATTACACCTTTCAAATCTACATTCCCTACCTCCAATTAGGCCTAATTGCTGCCCTTTTAAAAATGGCTGAGTATATTTAGACCCACTTAGACATCCTGAAAGGGATCCTTTAAATATCATCAAAATGGTCTTTTTGTCTTTGTATTTTCTCCAAAGAACTGAACTCCTCAAGGAAAATGCCGGATCTGTCTGCAGTCATTTTAGATACAAGCTCCGTCATCCTTTAAAAACCCTTCCGTGGAACACCACTCAACCCTACTCTCTCTGCCTGTCATGTTCATTGCAAACTCTCAGTATTTTTGTTTCTTTAATGACAAAGTGACCGCAGGATTAGTCGACACCACATCCAATAGCATACAGTTTCTCTCCAGACACCAGAAAATAGCGGACGGGGCTTTATGCCCCCTTTAGATGAGTGATAGGGAACCCTCTAAGAACCTCGGCTGAGTGAGCTGCCAGTTGTCTCCCCCTTGTCTGGGCTGCCCAGGGCTCTGCAGGCCCCAAACCCACTTTCTAGTGGCCCCTTCTTTGTGCAGCCAGAGGTCAGGGCCACCCCACAGGCCCCTTGTTAACTATTTCCGTTTTGTTTTGCATAAACTCACAGTCAGCATTTCTGTGTCTCCAGTGCCAGCACCCTGGGACTGGGTCACTTGGCACCTGTCCACCCCACCAGCTCATCTGCAAGGCAGGACTAATATGCTAGGATTCTCCAGCCTAGAGTCCAAAAGAGCCCAACAGAGATGCAAATGGATGTTATTGGCCCATAATAATAATTCCGCGCATTACTGTATTACTGCAGACTTCATAACTACTCTTAACCTACACCAGTTCAGGTTGGGGAGCCACATACATTACATTAGGATTTGGGAGGATGGAATTTTCCTGGTCAGCCTTATGATTCCTGTAGGTACTTTCATTTCTCATCTAGGAAAGGAGACCCAGGGTGGAGACCCATGGAGTAAATGTCTCATTCAGAGCCTGGAGTGAGGATTACAATGCAGAGCCAAGATGGTTAGACTCTAAGGGCTGTGAGGCAGGAGAGTGGGACACAGTCAAGGTGGTTACAAGCTGGGTTCTGCTGCTTACGAGCCATCTGGCCTTAGGTAAGCTCCCTCCCTGGTCTAAATCTCCGTCTCCACATTAGCATGATGGACACATCATACTCACTCCATGGTGGTGTTGAGCTGATGTAGTGAGTGAACATAAGCAAACCAGCTGTTCAGGGGAGCGCACATACACAAGCACACATGCACACATGTGCACACATGCACACATATATTCCATAAAGAAAAACAAGAGGCCAGTACACCTGCTTCAGGAGACAAGTTGAGCCTATGTTTATGGCAAAAACAAAAGGAGGGGAAGGGCCGGAGGGACACAGCACAGACAGCAGAGAGGCTCCCTAAGAGCTTGCTGTGCTCTGGGTGCCGCTGAGCCAGAATGAGGGACAGCTGAGTGACTCCGCGAGGGACCTCACCCCCACACCCTCATCTTTGTTCCTTGACTTGTCCTGAACAATACGCTCGCCTCTGAGGGACAGGCCACCCCAGGATGGAGGGCCAGGTGCTCTGAGCAGGGGAGACTCGTGTGTCTGCAGCAGCTCCCAGCACCAGGTCAGTCTGAGCAAGGCCAGTGTGGGGGCCCTCAGCCCCCTGAGGAATCCTCTCCCAGCCTGCCAGCAGCTCCCTTCTGCCACCCTTAACTGCTCAGCAGTGAGGGAACAGAACATCGTGTGCAGGGATGCCTCACGGTGACAGAGTGTCCTGTCTGACAGCCTGTCCCTAGATCCACACTGTCTGCAGCTCCGCATTCCACTCAGAGCCCCTCGCCCTGCTCCTGACACATAGCCCCCCTCACACACACATACAGCCCCAGGAGGCCCAGCCACTCTGGCTATGGGCAACACAGGAGAACCCACTTTCTCAGGCTTCCCGCTGGGAGCAGAGCCAGAAGGACTGTGCCCTCCCTGCCCTGCGAGCCCGTCACAGCAAGGAGCAGCCTGGCTTAATACACAGCACCCGTGTCCCCGCTTCCCAGCTGGTTGCTGACGGAGGAGACTGGGGAGCCAGGGCTATGGGCACAGGCTTGGGCAGGAAGCAGGATTAGTTGGGACCATGAGAACCAGGGCACCGGGGAAGCAGCCTCCTGGACTGAGCCCGCATCTTCTCCCAGGTTCCCTGCCTTTTTCATCCTGAAAATGGACAGACTGTGCTTACTGCGGTCCCATCAGTACAAATAGGAAAGCTTTGCGGAGAGCTGCCTGGCTCTACAACTCTTAGCACTGCACTCAGCAGAACTCGAAGTATAATCCCACATGTCAGGGCAGGAAAAGGCCTCTCTCTGACTCAGTAGCCCAGAAATATAAATTGGCAGGTGACATACTGAATCTGACTCACAGATATATTTTCTTTGGCTAGCTTAGTGTTTATAAAATCAGGAAATTAGTTGTCAACATGGAAAAAAAGAAATTTCATGCTCAAAGGTTTCAGTCTCTGACTTTCTTGGATAAACAAAGTGGACGATCTTACGGTGCCAGCTCCACACCTGGTGTGGGAATGACAGCTAGAGCCGAGTCGTGGTGCTCAGTTCGCTGCAGTCCTAACCACTCCCTGCTGTGCCCCCAAAAGCCAGAGCAGGTTTTGGTTGCATTTACCATGTGTTTATATAATATCTTTTCCTAGAATAAAGGAATTAAACATTTTAAATTTGCTTAAGTTAAAAATGTGAAAATGAAGACCTGAGAAGACATCACATTTGAATAAAAATAGGAGAAAGCGTTGCGGTCTGTGTACAACCAATAATCACAGACAGGGTATCTGAGTCGAAAGACCCCAGCCCCGAAGCTGCACTCACTGACCTCTGCACCCCTGCATAGATGGTGGAGGCAGTGCCACCCCATGGATCCTGGTTACAGCATGGGCACCCCACCCAACTGGGAAAGTTGGAGTAAGGAGACACCTACTCTCAGTCCTGACAGACTCAGACCCACCTTAGAGAAAGGAGAATCCGATGAGATGTTGACTGAAATTGGTGGCTGCTGGCTACTAGTCTTTTTCTGTAGTGGAGCCATTGTTCAAACAGAGACACCTCTGAGAGTGACCAGGGCATTGCAGTGATCATGCCAGAACAGCAGGTGTCACCTGGGACAGGTGGATGCCTCATCTCCTCGGAGCGATTGGGGACCTTTGGGGGCAAGTACTGCTGTAGTTGGAAAAGGAAAAGCAGCCACCACCAGATGAACATGGGGACTCCAGGGGGAGAAAGAGGAGGGAGAGGACAGCCCCAGCCAGAGGGACCAGGGCACCACCAAGCTCCCAGGCAGCACAGCAGGAAACCGTGGCTTGGTTTCCTGGCATAGATCGGGTGTCTGTCAACCTGGCTGCATTCTGGGCATGTGTCTCCAGGCCTGAGCCCTATAGAGGTGCTGAACAGCCTGGTCAACCCCCTAGGGCTGAGGAGGGGCACCCTCAGAGGCAGGGAGTCAGGCAAACGCTGGCCTTGCTGCTTCCTAAGCCTGTGGCCTTGAGCAAACTACTCAGTCACTTGGCTTTTGTGATCTGTAAAATGAGGATACTAAGACGGACCTAGCAGAGCTGTGTGAGCATTAAATGATACAGTTCCTTAAAAGCACTCAGTCTGGAGATGGCACATAATGCTCTGTGATGACTGTTTGTACCTGTGTTCTCATGTCAGGATGGCTCCTCTATCTTGCCCTACTCACTGGGCACCTTCCTCACCACCCGAGCTGTACCCTGGTCTCCCCGTCACTCTCTGCTACTCAGGTGTGTTCACTGCGTGCTCCCCACAAGCAGGGAGCTCCCTGTGGGCAGGAACATACCAGTGGGTTATTAGAGTCACTGGGGCCAGGTTCCTTGGGATGGCACCTGGGTGTCACATGCTGTCAGCACCCAGGGTACAGAAGTCTCACTCCTCAGGTATGAACTGAGGACCAGCCACAGCTACACCAGTGGGGTCTCCTTAGGAAAAGACATGGACTCTGGGAACCCCTGAACTAGTGACTTGGAACCTGCATTTTAACAAAATCCCTGTGCTTGGGAAGCTCAGGAAAGCCAGTGAAGTTGAGTCTGCTGCCCTCTAACCCCAGGGCCCAGTGTAATGCAAACACCCCTTGGGTGTTCAGTGGGGGTTCACTGATTGACTAATTGACTCTCCCAATGAATGAATGAAGCCATGTGTAATGAAACCAGGTGTCTGCGTGCCCGGGATTCCACACCTACCACCCATGGGCTATGACCCAGACTAACTTGGGTTCAAAAAGTAAAGCCATAAAACACCCAGGAATTCGAGAACAGACTCCAACCTATGTTGATAGGACAAATAGCTGCCAAATGGTGAGTTTTTTAAAATGAAATACCTAATGGGTTTTTAAAGATTTAATACTACGGGCTCTGTGCCATTAAACCTCAGAGTATACAAAACATAAAAAAGGAAAAAGGTTGTTTGTTGTAAGGCTGGTAATTATGAAAAGCTGGAAAACCAGCCTGGCCCCCTGGAAGGAGCCAGCCCATGCATGTAGGTGGACCCATGGGTGGCTGGGGCACTGACTGACCCCCTCCTCTAGGAAGGGACACCTGCCAGGCAGGACCTGGTCCTGCCCCCCTACCTTCTGGCAGTACACACATACACATCCAACCCCACCGGGGACTGGGGCTGCCCTGTGTTCCTCAGCCTCCCTCCCTCCCTGCTGGTCTCCCTGCAGGGGGACTACGGCTTTTCTCCCCGGCAGCCTGTGAGCAGTGGCTGCCAGGGGCCTAGAGGGTAGAACAGAGGTGAGGACCACTGTCCCCAGCCCCAGCGTGGGCACAGTCAGGGACAGCACACAGGAGCTGGGGGGTCATGGAAAGTCCTTGCATCACACTCCACAGCACTCAGGGCCCCAGGCCCAGCTGTGTCTCCCCTCCTGCCCTGTGGGAGGACCCAGGAAGCCAGAAGCAGCCTCTGTAGGAGCAGAGATGAGGGTGGCAGGCAAAGTGCAAGGACACCCCATACCTAAGCACAGACCAGTCTCTGCCCAGTGCGGAAGGGCGGGAAGGGGAAGGACTCAGGTCTCGTCTCAGGCACAGCCTCTTGGGGGTTAGGGGAGAGGTACCCCCCTCTGCAGGCAGCGCTCACCCCTGGGGACCTCCACTGCCTCCCCCATCTGGAGACCCAGGCTTGGAGCTTAGCTCCACCCCACACACCAGCTGTGTGGCTCTGGGCAGGTTCTTTGGGTTTCTGCCTAGTTTCTCCTTCCGTAAGATGAGGATGATAACTGGGCCATTAGAAGATTCTCCTTCATCATCCTTGGGTCCTTTCGGGCCTCCCGTCTATGTCCCCTCACGCAGCTGGGCCTCAGGTAGAAAATAATAAGAGCAGCTGCCCAGGGGAGCTCCCACGAGCCGGCACTGTACACACACCTTCCATTCAGATAAAGTGACAGCGGCTTAGAGAAACGACTTTCCCCAAAGACCCTCAGCTTGAGGCAGAGAATAGAGCTTGAGCAGTCTGATGCCAGGGTCGGCTCCTCATCCAGTTCATCATCGGCTTCCCTCACTGGGCTGCATTTCCTATTCCTGCCATAACTGATGACGACAGACTTAATGTCATGAAATAGCACTTACTTATGAGCCCCCAGTTCTACAGGTCAGAGGCGCCAAACCATGTGTCTATGCTCCACTCTGTTCTCACAAGGGCAAAATCAAGGTGTCAGCAGAGGGTCGGTATTCCCACCTGGAACTCAGGGCCCTCCTCCAAGCCCCCAGGGTTGTGGCCAAGTTCAGTTCTTTGTTGCAGGACTGAAGTCCTGGACTGCTTGCTGGCTGTTAGATGCGGGCTGCTCTCAGCTCCCAGAGGTCACCCACATTCCCTGCCAGGTGGCCTCTCCATCTTTACAGCCAGGAAAGAAGAATCTTCCTCTCATCTAATTCCTCTAATGATCTGACTCTTCTGCTTCAAGAAAAGGCTGGTCCCTTCCAAGGGCTTCTATAATTAGGGCAGACTCCCTTCCTAAAGCTAGCTGCACCATGTAGCATAACCTAATATTGGGTGTGAGGCCCCCATCTCCAACTCCCAGGGATTAGACAAGGGCGTAAACCAGCGGGCAAGAATCACGAGAGTATCTTCTAGTCTGCCTGCTTACATTGCCTTCTCTATCCTAGTGGACACTTCGTCCATGACACCTGTAATCCTCCCTGCTAGCTCTGAAAATCCTTGCAGGAAATGGGACAGCTTATTCATGAACTGGTTTGGATCATTTCATATTTAGCAGGTGCAGAGACTCATAGACAGCAGCATAAAATGCCCCAGTACAGCACAGAGTATGTCCCCTCCAGTCCTCTTCCTCCACCCTTATCCCATGTCCTGACTCTCAGGGAAGGCAGGTCCTGACCCGTACATGACAGAGAAAGAAGGAAATCAATAAAGATGCTGCAGTTCCCATTTTCACAGGCAAGGAAACTGAGTCTGAGAAGACTCCCAGCCCAGAGCCCCTCCAGGCAGCTTCTGTCAGGCTGCCGCCACCACTACTCCTGCCATTCTGTGCCACCTGTGACACAGCTTCTCACTGTGGTGGGTGTTTTTTGAAATCCTGAACACAGAGGTCCCTTTAAATGGATGTCAGATTTGCTAATGCACTATCTGAAATATAACTCACTTTGATTTTGCCTCTTTTGAATCTTTCTCCACTTGTGTTTTCATATCAAAGGGATTAAACCACTTTGCTGGACTTGAAGCTCTGTCTTTTCCAGAAGCTTTCATCACCTCTGAGCACGGCTTCCCACTCACAGACACAGGACAGGCTTAGAGGAGGAAGAGTGGTAACAGGCTGGCTGAGGTCTAACGGGATTTGCTCTGCTGGGTGCCTCTCCCGTGTCTCACAGAGAGCAGCTAGAATACCTGGCTTGCCTGGGCCAGGACCTTCCTCTTGCCTCTCTCTCCCACAGAGACCCCAGGTTCAAAGGGGCGATGTTAGAATGTGAGCTGTAGGAGGCTGGCTCTGCACTCATCCTCTCTGCATTGTGTCCAGCTCCTAAGAGAGGGCTGGCCTGAGTAGGGCCTCACTTAATGCTAAGTGGGACAATGGACCTTGAACGCCTGATTGAACACTCATCTGCATGGTTCCTGGAAAGCCTTTTGATCTGATGGGCATGCAGCACTGGAGGCCCGGCTTTCAGGATGGGCATTTTACCTGCCCCTAAAGAATCTGGATGGTAGAGGCTCTGTGCCGGCCAGCTCAGTGCTGCCCTGCAAATTGTCCACTGGGGCTTTAGACCCACACTTAGATGTTCCGTGCCTTTCTTCATCTTTAAATGGGGTTGCTGGGACATTGCATCACAGTTCAATTCAAAGAGAGTTTACAAATATACAAGTATACTTGTAGTTACGTTGAAGATTGTATCATATATTCTCAAATCCCTACAATGCCTCCTGAAGGCGGCAAAGGCAGAGAATATTATGTGGCATTTACAACAGAGTTTACTGAGCCAAAGAAGATTAAGGCTTTCTTTAAACCACAGAATAAGTATGTTGGATGCCCAGCTAGAATCCCCGGGTTGAGTGAGAACTAACTTCTGTAGGTGACTCTGGCACCCATGGAGAACGTGTCCCAACATCAGATCAGGAAACTACCTTTTCCTGTCTGCCAGACATAAACAGTTTTCAGAATTAGGCTGAAGTGTCCTAGAAAACATTTCCCAGTTTCTAGTACAGCACAAGGCCTTCGCCTAGAAGAACGTATGCGAGTATGTTTAAAAATAAAGAAGGAAACAGTGCAGAAAATCAGCAGAAAGCTGTTCTCCCCAAAGAGCTGAGGGCAGGAGGATGTGCATTCCCCCGCGCCCTGCCCGATGGCTCGTTCTCGCAGGCGCTGTGCCTGCCCTGTCCAACATCAGTGGCTGCGGAGGTCTCCACTCCTCCTGGAACTCTGGGTTCCAGCAGCTGGGGCCCCAGGAGCACACAGGGCCTCAGCGTCAGCACCATGTCTCCCCATCTCTGAACCTCTGGTTTTCAGAATCAAGTCCCCTACTTAGGGGCAGAGCAAACTCCTGCCTGGAATCTCCAAAGAAGCCCTAAGCGTCTCCCTCTTCCTTCCATTTACCTTGTCAGTGCCACATGAGAGGGAGCAGGTGGCTCTGTGTAGAGTGGGGAATGGCTAATGGCTGTCTGACACAAATAGCCCTTCAGGTGGCCGTCAGTAGGATGTTTACATGTTGCCTTGAGCATGCTGCAGCCACCCAGGCAATAAAGGAAAAAGCCTGCCAGGTCAGCTAACTTCCCAGGATGGGGACATGAGCCATGGCTGGCCAGCAAGGCAGCCGGCTCGGTGCTCTGTAGACCTGTCAGCAGGTTGTTCTATCGGGAACATAAGTTTCTGGTGCTCCTTCTAGCTGGACCTGTGTCTGCAGTGATGGCAAGAGTGGCAGCAAGGTACTTCCTAGAAGGGACTTCCCCAAATAGCCCTGAGATCAGTTGACATCCAAAGACAGAAGCACTAACATCGAGGCAGACAGTTCAAAGCACTTAGTAGCAGAACTCACACACAGGGCACTGTGGGCGCTCACGGCAGGCAGTGGAAGAGACCCCGGCAAGTCTGCAGCAAGGAGATCAGCCTGGTTGTTTGGCCTAAGGCTGGGTGAGTTCCTGGGTGATCTGTCAGTGTTTCAGCAGCAGCCTAAGTAAGTTCATAGTTGCTTGGGAATGTTCAAGGCTCCAGCTGGAGTCTAAGCCTGAAGAAAACACGCTGGGGAAGAGTGGCCTAGGCACTCAGAGAAAGAAGGTGGGAGGCACTGGGAGGCCCGACTCCTGGGAAGGAGAACAGCCGCAAGGTCAAGGAAAACTTGTTTAAAATGATGGAAAAGCGCTGAGTGATCTCTCCCAGGTTAGGAGCCCACAGAGCTTTCTGGAGGGAGCAGCTCATCAGCCCGAGCCCCAGTATCTGCCGGCCGCGGTACGGCAGGTGGTGCCGTGTGCCCTTGGGTGGGAGCCACATATACCTAGATCCCAAACCCAACAGGACACAGGCTGCTTGAGCTTCCTGCTCCTTGTCTAAACCTGGGGGTGTAACAACAATATCTGTCCCACAGCTTTGCTTGAGGAGCTGATGGCTATAAATTTCTTAGTGTAGTGCCTGGCTCATAAATGCTCGTGAATTTAGGCTGTTATTTCACATTTAACAGATTCTTGTGGTTTTCCAAACACCATCAGGACCTTTAAAGCATTTGAAATGGGTTTGAACAGACTATCAGAAAAGCACTAGGGTGGGTGTTGCAGGTGACTGGGTGTCTGAAGTGTGACATGTACTTTGCAAACATTTTACAGCCTTCTGAAAACTTGAGGGCAATAACTGCCTGCCCATCTCAATTTCTCAGAGGAGAGGGAATAACTGACTCAAATTTTTTAATGGTGGGTCCACACAGCAATTTATCCTTTTAGTAAGTGCTCAGATGGCCACAGACTCCCCACTCAGATGGTAGGAGTGACCATTTGCCAAATCAGACACAGGCTGCCTTTCCCCTTTTGTCTGAGGCTAAAAGGTCTCTTATAAAACGGTGGGAGAGAGACAGCAGGGTATAAAGGAAAGAGCCCAGGCTTTGGGCCAGATGAGCAGGAATCTGAAGATGAGCTTTGCCATGGACTTAGTGGCCTGCGTGTCACCTAAGCTCTTGGGGACTCTGTTTCTTATTCTTCCATTTATTCAATAAGTACTTTTTGAATGTCTAGAATGTCCCAAGCCATGTTCTAGGTACTTGGAATATATCAGGAAACAGACACAGAATTCTGCCCTTGTGGTGCTGATATTCTGATGGCAGGAGAGAGATTATTAGACATCAGTAACAATATAACATTTGTGTGATTAGGATTCCAACAACGAAGGTTATTGTGGTGATAATAAGCGATAATCCATGTATAAACAGGTGTCCTTAAACTATGGCCCACAGGCCACAGGCAGCCTGCCTAGGACATTTATCCAGCCCGCCAGGTGTTTTTGCCACCTCTGCCTGTCCTGTTTAGCAGCCGACTCATCCCGGGGCCCACAGTCCGGCCCGCCAATGGTCTGAAGGACAGTGAACTGGCCCCCTGTTTAAAGAGTTTGAGGACCCCTGGCATAGAACATAGGCATTTAATAAATTGTTGCTTTTTTTTTTTCTTGCAGTTTTTGGCCCGGGGCCGGGCTTGAACTCACTACCTCTGGTATAGGGGGCCTGCACCCTGCTACTATTATGTTTATAATTGCTCCCAGATTTCTCAAATCCTTTAAACCCGTCAGAATGTAGGTTGCATCTACGCACTTTTCGTTTTTTCACTCAACATAAAGCTGTTGAGAATCTATTACATGGTAGAGTCTGTGCTAGGCTCCAGGGATGCAGGAAGGACAGGGTCCCTTTTGAACTGTGCACTCTGCTCCATCATAGGCAGAGAAGAGGCCCGTGGGCGCCCATTGGGAAGAGTGACCGCCAGTCTTGCGTTTCTGTGAAGCGGGACAGTCACTAACTGACGCTGTCTTTGAAATTCAGAGCACCCCGGCGGCGATGGCTGGCGACTCTAGGAATGCTATGAACCAGGACATGGAGATCGGAGTCACCCAGTGGGACCCCAGGAAGATTCCCAAGCAGGCCCGCGACTACGTGCCGGTGGCCACAGACCGCACGCGCCTGCTGGCGGACGGCAAGAAGCCGCGGCAGCGCTACATGGAGAAGAGCGGCAAGTGCAACGTGCACCACGGCAACGTGCGCGAGACCTACCGCTACCTGAGCGACCTCTTCACCACACTGGTGGACCTCAAGTGGCGCTTCAACCTGCTGGTCTTCACCATGGTCTACACCACCACCTGGCTGCTCTTTGGCTTCATCTGGTGGCTCATCGCCTACATCCGGGGCGACCTGGACCACGTGGGCGACCAGGACTGGATTCCCTGCGTGGAGAACCTCAGTGGCTTCGTGTCCGCCTTCCTGTTCTCCATCGAGACGGAGACGACCATCGGGTACGGCTTCCGCGTGATCACGGAGAAGTGCCCCGAGGGCATCGTGCTGCTGCTGGTGCAGGCCATCCTGGGCTCCATTGTCAACGCCTTCATGGTGGGCTGCATGTTCGTGAAGATCAGCCAGCCCAAGAAGCGGGCTGAGACGCTCATGTTCTCCAACAACGCGGTCATCTCCATGCGCGACGACAAGCTGTGCCTCATGTTCCGCGTGGGCGACCTGCGCAACTCGCACATCGTGGAGGCCTCCATCCGCGCCAAGCTCATCAAGTCGCGCCAGACCAAGGAGGGCGAGTTCATCCCGCTGAACCAGACGGACATCAACGTGGGCTTCGACACCGGTGACGACCGCCTCTTCCTGGTGTCGCCCCTCATCATCTCCCACGAGATCAACGAGAAGAGCCCCTTCTGGGAGATGTCTCGGGCTCAGCTGGACCAGGAGGAGTTTGAAGTCGTGGTTATCCTCGAAGGCATGGTGGAAGCAACAGGTAAGGCCTTCTGCCCTCCACGCTGTGACTCTGAGCGATAGAACCTGTGCCTGGGAGTCTTGCATGGTGACAAGGAGGCACTGTCACCCAGGCTGCTGTGACCCAACCTTTCCTGCTCCCAGCCAGCCCTAGCCTATAAACAAACGCAATGGCACTGAATGCCAACACAGGCACAGATGAGGAAACAGATCAGATCACTGGCCCAAGAGCAAGGCTACCTAGTCACAGAGCCAGGGAGGAATCAAGGTAGGGCCCCCAGAACTGGTGCTGATTCCCACAGGGCTAAATGGCCCCCTTCTGCAACAAGTATTCTAGCCAAACAGAAGTTGCTGATCCAATGACTTGGGGAAACAGGGTGAAGCAAAGGTGAGCTGGTTTCTCTACAGCAGACTTCGCTTACCATGTCTCTTTTCATAAGGGGAGGACAGGAGGCAGGACTCCCAACCTCCTGGAGGCTCTCACACAATCCTTTCCTGGGAGACACACCCACACCCCGGGCCTGCTTTTCAGCTTCCCTGGAAGGCTGCCTCAGTGAACCCAGGTGTGCCTGGACACTGCCTTGCTAAAGACAGTGCACCTAGGTGAGGCACCAGCACCCACATGCACCCCAAGGAGCACCCTCCCTGCTGCCAGGCAGCTCCCGCTGGGCTGCTGACACCCACAGGCAGCCAGTAGCCAAGGGCCTCCACATCCCTCAGCCATCTGGCTGCACAGATCTCTGAGATAGGCTCCTCTGGCTGGGGACCTCAGTCTTCCTCACATGCCCACTTGGGGCCAGAGAGGAGCATCCAGCAAAACCCTCCCTTCCTGTCTGGCTACCACCTTCCTCTCTCTCCCCCCAGGTAGATGGAGCACGAGGTCAGGCCCTAATGACTTGCTGCAAATGCTCTCAGGCTCAGAACGATACATGTGTATTTCCAAATTCTTGCCAACAACAGTGGAGGGCTGGCTTCAATCTCACTTTATAGACATGGAAGCCGAACCCTAAAGGCTTATACAGTGAGTGGTTTATACTCAAGTCTTCCACGTACAAATCCAGAGCTTTTTACCTCCCACACCATTCTGGCCTCCTAAAATACTCAGGCCCTGTTAGCCATTGTAAGCTGGTTGCAGAGCAGGGACTCAGAGCGTCCACAAGCCTCCCTTTGGAAGGCGGGGGCAGGGGTGCTAACAGGCTCCAGGGACTGGTGCCAGAGGGGGTTGCCTGGCCATCTGCTGGGTGCTGGAGCTCGGCCAGGCAGCATATGGTGGCACCCAAGGGAGCCCCTGGGGCTGAGGATGGTCAGGATCAGGAAGCTTCCCCTTGCAGAGCTGGGGGCTCCAGGTCACCCTGTCCTTGGCACTGAGGTCAGAATCAGAACACAGGCTGAGTTTCTGGGGGAAGAGCTATACTCAAAAGCTACAAAGGAAGAATCAGGTCAGAGACAAGGGGTCAAATAAGGAAGCCTTGTCTGATCATTCCCGTGATGGCTGTCACTGCTCCCAGCTCCACAGCAGAGGGAGCAGGTCCTGAGATCTCAGCTTCTCCTCTCTGCGCCCCTCAGTCAGTGGCCCACAGCTGACTTGTCCTGACTGTTTGGCCTCCTCCCCTCCCACGACATGAGCTATATTTGCTCTGCCTATGGGGGCAGGCAGGAGCTGAGGGTAGGAAGACCCAGCCACAGCTGTTCTGATGGGCCTGCCTGGCTCACTGGAGCACTAGGGCACTCAGCATGGGCTCTGGGTCCAGGCCAAGGCTTGAGCCATTCAGCTTTGCCACATGTCACCTGTGTGCATTTGGCCAAACTCCTGAACTCGTCAGCACAGTGAGGAGACTCAGTCTCACAGGAGTTGAGAAGATTCCAGACCAAATGGAGCAGCCCACACACAGCACCGTGCCTGACCCCTAAAGAATCCTCTCCAAGGGCATTGAAAGGTGACAGAGACACAGCAGCATCTTCAGCCCACTGCCATGTCCCAAGAGGCAGGATGGGAAGGAGAGCAGGAGGAGCCCCAGGGACCTGCAGACATCTGGCCCGTGGCAGGGCTGCTTAGAGCCCAGTTTGGGCATCCACACCTCTGCTGAGGCTGGAGTGGGCAACTACGCTGAACACTGACTGGATGGGCCTGACCCAAGGGCCCCGAGAGCAGAGTGCAGCTATGAGCCCCCATGTGCAGGGCACACTGGGGGTGCCAGGCAGTGGGGCACAAATGGGTGGAAAGCAGCCTTTGACCAGGAGCTGGTCTGTGTGAGACCCTCCCAGAGAAGGCTCCCCTGCCACCGCTGCCACCCAACCCCCCAGAGAGCACAGCTTGTACTTGTACTTAACTTAGCTAGAAGATTAAATATCAGAAAGCTGCCTCCCTGTTACCCTAGGCACAGAGGCTTCTCATCCATAAACAAAACTGCCCTCCCTCTCTGGAGAGAAAGCAACACCTAAAAATAACACAGGCATGGTAAGGGCTCAGTAGACAAGGACTGGAGGCACTGGACTGTCCTCAGATCAAGGAACCAAGCTCTGGGTGTGTGCGTGTGCATGCGTGTGTGTGAGTGTGGAGTCCTCTGTCCATGTGCGTCTACCCGAAACAATCCCCATATGTTCCAAGTGCCTGTCAGCTTCTCTGTGTTCACTCACTTTGAATTTATCTTTGCTCAAGTCCCTTTCCCACCTCTTTTCTCATCTCAGTCTTGTAGATCTGAATACTTTTCAAGAACTACGTCCCTGCCTCCACCTATTCCAAAAAGTATTCACTCCAGTCTCTAGGAACCTACTCCAGGACCCTGTATGTTGATTTCTAATTTTCTGTCTCCACAAATCTTGAGCTTCTCTAGGGCAAGAACTATGTCTAACTCAGCTTTATACCTCCTTTGAGCTTAGCACAAAGTAGATGTTCAGCAAATCCTTGATGAATAGTAGGATTAATGGATGATGGGATGACAGGATGGATTGATGGGCGATGGGATGAATGAATGGATAGTAGGATGGTTGGATGGAGGATGGGATGGATGGATGAATGGGTGATGGGAAGGATGAATGGGTAATTGGATGGATGGATGGATGATGGATGGATGAATGGGCGATGGGAAGGATGAATGGATAATTGGATGGATGGATGACTGGATGGATGGATGAATGGGCGATGGGAAGGATGAACGGGTAACTGGATGGATGGGTGACTGGATGGATGGATAGGTGATTGGATACTTGGGTGAATGGTTGAATGGATGAATGATTAGATAGACGGATGGATGGATGGATGGATGGATAAATGCATCTTAATACATATGATTTCTGTTTCCTCAGGCATGACTTGCCAAGCAAGGAGCTCCTACATGGATACAGAGGTGCTCTGGGGCCACCGATTTACACCAGTCCTCACCTTGGAAAAGGGTTTCTAT
>CAUYQV010024591.1:0-21939 GCA_963574575.1 Galagoides demidoff | reverse complement strand
AGGAGTGAAGATAAAGGCGGTCCATCTGAGCACATTTTATTTAAAGCTTCTTAAATCACTGCAGAATGGAGAATTTGGATGCAGCAGTCGTCAAAAGATAATAACTCTCTAAGATCTCAAACAAAGGAATAGAAAATTTCTAAACTTCTCAGGTCGGATTCTAATGCCTGATGAGGAAAAGCTCAAAAGTAAAGTATAAATGGAATTCCCCTACTCAGTTACTCATGAATTTGCTTCCCCATACTGTACCGTTAAAATTAACTCCCCTCCAATAATAACAGTAATAATCAAAGCACACTGAGCACCTACACATTTACACACAACAGAAGCTTGATTCTTGCATTTAAAGTCTGTTCATCTCTTTAAACCATTTATTTACAAGCTAATCTTTTTCCAACTGAGAACAGGCATGCATCTCCTGATGGTTTCAGTTAGTTATGCTCAATTACTTTGTACATTTAAACTTTATAAAATACACTTTTTTTTCTGGTAAAATTATACACAGCGAGAAGCTCTTTCCATGTTTTTAAAGACAAAATGCTTTCTTGATATATAGTGTGGTAGATGAGCTGGCAGGACTGAGGACAGACATATTTCCTTGAATCACAAAGTACCCTGTTGTTCAGAGGTCAAATGCAAACGTTGGCATGAGGGCCTCTGGGCCACTGGAGTTGCTGCTTTAGCCCTGTCCTTGAACATGAGTTTTAGTATGCCGCCATGCTCTCATTTACCTGAACATGACCATCAGAGATCGTGATTCTGACCCATAGAGTATGTGCTCCTTCAGCAGCAATGTCACTGACCCTCAGAGTAATTTCTTAACATGTTTCTAGGGAAAGAACTCAGTTGCAAATTGTGTGCTCATTGTTTCTAAATATTTTCTCTGTAACATTTTCCTCCATATTATTAAACCTACAAGTCATACACTTCTTAATAATTCTTTATTTAACCATTATCAGTCACTAGGTGTGACATCCTTTAGCATCTTTTCTATTGGAATCATACATTTTGCCCACATGCTATCACAGGGCAATGGAAAACATGATATTACTCGATTGCATTTAGTAGACGGG
Source organism: Galagoides demidoff (assembly GCA_963574575.1). NCBI lineage: Eukaryota > Metazoa > Chordata > Mammalia > Primates > Galagidae > Galagoides > Galagoides demidoff. The sequence goes on along the minus strand of CAUYQV010024591.1, from coordinate 20,866 downwards.
ACATATTAGGGTTTCCCCCATTGTTTATGAACGAAAAAAAATGCGGCCTCAAAATGTCTAATTTTTATCCTGCTTTTTATTATTGTTTTTAAAGACAATAAAGCAAATCAGCCCAAACCTGCAGAAGCAATTTGAACACAGAAAATCACACATACGTGACTTTGCGGGGTTTATGAATACTACTTTTTCAGCTTTCCCCTTGGTTCTTGAATATACTTTATGTATTTCTTTGTTTACCATTTATCATATTTTATCATGAATTCACTTATATTCATACAAAAATTAATACTGACAGTGGTTAACAACTTCCCGCCCTGCATCTATTGCTGTTTCCTGATTTATTTTTTTCTCTCTTCATTCAGCATCCTCCGCCTAAATTCACCTGTTCTCACTCAAAATTATTTTTGTTCAGTTAATGACTTTGCTATTATTTCTTGCATAAATTTCAATGGTAATGTAAGCTTCCTTCAGTCAAGTACCTTGATTATCTTACTCACCCTATATCCTCAAGTCTTAAAGAGTGCTTCCCATGTAAGAGGACATCCATACATGTTCAAAAGCTTGATAACTAGGATCTACAAATGATGCAACCAAAAAAGGCAACTTAAACGATTCAGCAAATAAAAGACCCAACAATCCCATATATCACTAGGTAAAGGAGACGAATAGAACCTTCTCTAAAGAAGATAGACAAATGGCTAACTAACATGAAAAAATTCTCATCATCCCTAATCATCAAAGAAATGCAGATGACTTTTCTTAAACTCATCAAAGAATGAGATCATAGGGAAAGCAATCACTTTGAAATCTAGGGAGAAAGGCAAATTCAAAGAACCACATTTGATACAAGTTTACTTAAACAAGAAATTGCTGGAGCCATAAGCATGTGGAAATAGTAAATAATTTTGATCAGAGTCTGATAATTTAAATTAAATGGACAAACTCTTTCAGAAGCAAAGTACCCCAAACAAACAAAAGCAATACATAACATAAATAAATCCATATCTAATGACATTGATTCAATAATTAATATTCTTAAAAAGAAATAAAGCACCAGGTCCAGATGGTTTCACTGGTGAATTTCGCTAAACACATTAGTAAAAATTGATACTAATTATTCACCATCTCTTTCAGAATGCAAAAACAGATAAAACACTTCCTAACTCCTCATTAAGGACAACATTGTCCTAATGCCCTAAAGTCATAAAAAAGGGAAACTACAGATCAATATTTCTCAGCAATTTATTTTAAAATGTCCTTTAAAAATAATGAAGTTTAATAATGTATAATGAGTACTATAAACTACAACCAATTATTTTAGTTATCCAAGACTGGCAGGATATTATTATTATTATATATCATATCAATAAGCTAGAGGGGGAAAAGAAGAGACATATAATCATATCAATCAAGGTAAAAAAAGTATTTGACAAAAGTCCAATAAAATATATAATTAAAACTCAGCAAATTTGAAAAGAATTGTAATTTCATCAACTTGATATGGGACATCTACAGAAGATATACTACTTATATCATACTTAATGGTGATGATCTAGAGCCTCCCCTGCTATGGCTGGGAACAAGCTATGGAAGTGCCCTCTCTCCATTCTTACACACATCTTACTGGATGTTCATGCTAGTTCAAAAAGGCAAGAAAAGTAAATATGTTGTGCAAGTATAAATAAATATATATGAATGCATATGCCCAAGTGGTTGTGTATGTGGTATGTATTTGTGCATATATGTATATGCATATATGTTTGTGTGATTCATAAATGTGTATTTTTTTTTTTTGCTGATGAATCATATCTGACTAGCAATAAACCCACTAGCCAGATAATCTGTCATATCATTCTCTAATAAAAGAACTAATATTTTGGATAAATGGCTAATTCTAGGCATTGGGCAAGAAATTTATAAGATGAGTCTTATAGTACCGGTAAGTAGGGAATTACTCAGGGGAAACAAAAAAAAAAAAAAAGAAAAAGAAAAGAAAACAAAACAAAACAAATAGAAATCACATCAATAGGAGTACATAAACCACATAAAAGTTATCCCAATATCCTTATCTGAAACATTTTTAAAAACAAAATAAAATAGTATTAGATTATAATGAAAGTATAAGAAAAATATCAGTGAGCCACTTACATAAATTAAACAATTAATTAAACATCAAATCACTTTTTTGGAGTAGCCATAATGCCCTCACAGAGAGGAGTGTAATTTGTTTGACATGGACAAAGTAAGTTCCATCAGAGTGTACGATACAGAAAGGAGTCAGCATCAACATTGAAAGATCATGTTCATAGTATGTGACTTTGATAGAATGCGATTAAATAGCACTTCATTTATATGATCTTCCTTTTATTTTATTTATTTATTTTGGTTATGCACAGGGAACTTTATTGATGTTACATGACAAAGTGAAGCTCCCTAGGTCCCTCCTATTCTTCAAGAGTTATGATGTGGAAACTGTTAGAGAGTCTCAGTGAGTTAAGGGACTGAGTAGATGGGGGAACCCCAGCAGTTGAGGACCTCTCTTTTCCTATAATGCTCTGGGCTGGGGCTGGTGCCTGGGGAATCTTATTCTTTAGAAGTTATATGGGCTGTAAGGTCCACCACCCTGTTTCTCTAGCCAAATTCATTGACATACCAGGTAAGGAGTTTGACAAAGTGGTGATTGAGGACAATGCCAGCCTCAGCATAGAAGGTGGAAGAATGGGAATCACTGTTGAAGTTGGGGAATGTGACCTTGAAGGGCCCCTTTGATGCCTGCTTCACTACCTTTTTGACAACATCATATTTGGCAGCCTTCTCCAGACAGCAGGCCAGGTCCATGACTGATGTGTTGGCAGTGGGGACACAGAAGACCATGCCAGTGAACTTCCACTTCAACCCAAGGATGACCTTGCCCATAGCTTTGTCTACATCAATCAAAGCAAGTATGATGTTCTGGAGAGCCCCATGGCCATCACACCACATCTTCCCAGAGGGGCCATTTACAGTCTTCTGGGTGGTAGTGATGGCATGGACTGTGATCATGAGTCCTTCCACAATGCCGAAGGTGTCGTGGATGACCTTGGTAAAGAGGGAAAAGCAGTTGGTGGTGCAGGAGGCATTGCTGACAGTGCTGAGGCTATTTTTGTACTTCTTATGGTTCATACCCATCACAAACATGGGGTATTCAGCAAGAAGGGACAGAGAGGGTAACCCTTTTTGGCACCCCTCTATAGGTGAGGGTGCTCAGCCTTCTCCATGGTGGTGAAGATACTGGTGGACATAGTCAGTGCCTGCCTCCCTTCATTTGATTTTGATGGGATCTTGCTCCTGGAAGATGGCTATGGGATTTCCACTGATGACAAACTTCCGTTCTCAGCCGTGACTATGCCATGGAATTGTACAGGTGGAATCATATTGGAACATGTAGCCATGTAGTTGAGGTCAATGAAAGGGTCATTGATGATGACAATATCCACTTTGCTAAAGTTAAAAGCAGTTCTGGTGACCAGGCGCCCAATATGACCAAAGCAGTTTATTCTCACCTTCACTTAAATCATGGTACCTCAGGATGTGGCTGGTGCTACATGAGAAGAAGCAGTTATCTGATGAGTGGGAGGGCCAGAGAGCCATGATCTTCCTTTTAAAGACCCATGATATCAGTCTAATTGTGGGAAAAACAGCAGACAAATTCAAATATAGGAGCTTCCCACAAAACACCTGATCCAAACTTCTCTATCAAGGTCATCAGAAACAAAGGAAAGGATGAGAAACTGTCAAAGAAAAGAAGAGCTATAATGCTTTGCTAGTGCTGCCAAGACAAAGTGCCATCAACAGCAGCATCAGTGGGAGACTTCAGTCTATCACAGTATTGGAGGACAGAAGTCCTAAATTAGATTTTTTACATGAGGGAAAATCTGCTCCATGTTTCCCCCTTGGCTCTAGCTGTTTCCCAGAAACCTTTGGTGTTCTTTGACTTGTAAAAGCATCACCTGAATCAGCCTTCATCTTCACCTGGTATTCTCCCTATGTCTATCTTCAAATTACTTCCTTTTTTTAAATAAGGACAGCATACATACTGGATTAAAACCCATTCTAATGATGTAAGTTTTACTTGATTACCTCTGCAAATACTCTATTTTATTTTTTTATTTTCCATTTTTTAATTAAATAATAGCAGTGTACATTAATACTATCATGTGGTACAGTGTACTGTTTCTGTATACAATTTGAAATAACTTTCATCCAACTGGTTAACATAGCCTTCATGTTTTTTTTTCTTAGTTATTGTGTTAGGACATTTATATTCTACAATTAGAGAGATTCACAAATACCCTTACAGGATGAACCATAGGCGTGATCCCACCAATCACCCTCCATCCAACCACCCTCCTCCCTCCCCTCCCCTCCCTCTCCCCTCCCCCCATATTCCTGGGCTAAAATTGGGTTATAGCTTTCCTATGAGAGCTATAAATTAGTTTCACAGTAGGGCTGAGTACATTGGATACTTTTTCTTCCATTCTTGGGATACTTTGCTAAGAAGAATATTTTCCACTCCATTCATGTAAACGTGAAGGAGGTAAAGTCTCCAACTTTCTTTATGGCTGCATAGTATTCCATGATGTACATATACCACAATTTATTGATCCATTTGTGGATTGATGGGCTCTTGGGCTTCTTCCATGACCTAGCAATTATGAACTGGGCTGCAATGAACATTCTGATACAGATATCTTTATTGTAGTGTGATTTTTGGTCTTCTCCATATATACCTAATAGAGGAATTCTATAAGTACCTTATTTTCAAATAAAGTTGCATTCCAATTGAAGGAACACCATTCAACCCATTTCAGGAACCTCAGGATACATGATAAATAAATAAATTTGATATCTTGGCTGGGACCTAGGAATATAAAATGGATATTACATAAAAAAGAAAGAAATCTCTATATAAAGAAATCTCTATAAACTTCACTTAATAATATATCTGTAGTGATTCATTAGTTGTAACAAACATACTACACTAATGTAACGTGTTAATTATAGGAAAAATTTTGGAATATATAGGATTTCTGTACTACTATTTTAGTTTTTCTGGTAACCCTAAAAATGTTTTAGAATATAAAGGTATATTTAAAATATAAGGTACAATAAAAAAATCAGTGAATAAATCCTGAATGGGCTCAATTGTTGTTTTTACTTCAAATGTCACAGATAGTACTAGAAACTTATGCCAGGTTGTAGGATAAGATTTGATTAAATGCCTGTCCTCAACTGCTGATGACTAAAATCATGCAAAAGGATTTATCTGGCAGTACTCTGAATTTATAGAGATTCTTTTTACTGCTAGTTTAGCAATATCTTAAAAATATGGCAGGAGAGCTAATGAAAATAAGATTTTTTTTTAAGAGATGCCCACTATTTAGGAGATCTCATTTTAGAAGAAAGTTAGACTTTAAAGGACTATTATTTTGATGAACTGAAAATAATAATTTCAACTTATGAAGAATGCTATCAGCACATGTAGACTAGATAATTCCTACATTATTTTTAAATAAAGAGATGTAGAGAAGATGTTCAAGGCTATTGAACTTTTGAATCTTATAATGAGGTTTAAAGGCATATATAAGCCATCTAATATAGAAAATAAACTCAAAGGGTAGCTATCACTAAAAGATAGGTATGATTATCTTCATTTTGTTGATAAGAAAACAAAAAGTTGTGCTAATTTAGGAAATCTAGCTCATTTCTATTTAGCTTTAAATTTAAAACTTTAGTGATAATAATGAATAATTCATTATTAATAATTAATCATAAATTTTTAAAAGTTCATGTTATATCATGAAGAAATATTCAAGTCTATACAACATTTTCAGATTCAGGAGAATAAAATATTATGAAACTGAAAATATACTATAAACCACATCAGTTTTCTGGCAGTTGCAATATTGACAAAACTATATGAGGAATAAAAGGAAAAGATAATTTGTAATGTTATGTTTGGAATCCATAAAGAGTCTGAGATAGAAAAATTAGCCACCAACTCAGGTACTCACAGCTAGGTCATGGGCTTTCTTGTTGAATAAAATTGTGTATTTTCACAAAGGACCAATGTCAAGTAGGGTCACTATATGATGAGGGTGGACAAACTGACTGAAAACCTTTTTTGTAATCTTTGGCACAAAAACAAGTGCAGATGTAAATAATGACATTGTCCAAACCACTGAGATAATGAAAAGTTGCCTTCTTTCAGGTAACCAGAGTGGCCACTGTTTTTTTATAATTTAGAGAGTTGGCCCCCCTCCATTCTTCTTGCCTCTAGGTAAAAAATCATTAAGAATAAGATTAGAAAAAGCATTTAAGCCTTACATACGAGCAATAAGAAAACTCCTTCCAATACCCATAAAAACTCATTTGTATTATTTACAGTCAGCCTAAGTATACATCAGTGAATTAATGGATAAATAAAATGTGATATATATGCACAAGGGAATATTATTCAGCCATAAAAGAAAGAAATCTTGTCATTTGTGACAATGTACATAAACCTGGAGACATTATACAAGTGAAATACAGGCAGGACAAATACTGTGTGAGCTCACCTAAAATGGGAATCCCCCAAAATCGAACCCACAGAAACAGGAGCAGAACAGTGGTTACCAGGGCCTAGATGTGGAGTAGATTGAGAATGGGGAGAGATATTGATCCAAGGGTGTAGCATTTCAGTTAGAAAGGAGGAGTAAGTTTTAGAGCTCTATTGCACTGCATTGTAACTATAGTTAATAATAATGCATTGTATATTTGAATAGGTTTTTTAGATCTGCTTTGAGATTTTTGAAGTTCTCACCAAAAAAAAAAAAAGTGAGGTAATAGATACACTAATACATTTGATTTAATCATCTAGAATATATATTTAAATGTCATACCATGCCCTATAGATACATATAATTATTAATTATAATTTAAAAATTTAAAAACTTCTTTGCATATTATCCCTTTGCTTGACTATATCTGAAGTTCTGCCAATCTCCAGAGCCATCATTTTCATATTTATGCTGATAATTTAGATCTTTTTATTAGAGACAATTCTTCTGTGATATAATTTCCATGCAGAAGAATCTAGGTTATTTTTCCATATGTAGAAAGGACCTACTCTACAAATCATGCAGAAATTACTGAACACAGTATCTCAACTAGAAACACTTATTTGAGATATCAGAAAATACATTTAAGAAATAGAGTGAACTGTGTCTCATCCTTACAAAATGTAATTATGTAGATGTAGGATTGCTTTCTGCATTTGTAAAAGTCTCCATAGGATTATGATCCATTGCATTTAAATATTTTTTGATGATGATCATGAAAGTGAACATAAGTATATTTTTGCAAAGTTTAGAATCCATTTAGAATCCTATACTTCAGATAAATTTACATATAACTCTTTTTGGTTGCTTAAAGTATTGCATTCTTTTGAGAAAACACTTTGACTACTTTAGTGAATTCTTTTTTTTTTTTTTTCACTCTAGAAGAAGCAGGAAAGGATTTCATGAATTCTACACAAGGGAAAGATTTTCATGTATTACGTTCATTGTCTCCAGAAACTAGATCTAATTTAAGAAAACAAATTAGTGTCCCAGAAAGGTCAAAAGAATTATATGGTAGAAAAGAACTTCTGTATGTAAGTAGATTATTAACTATCTAACAGCAACTTGAGAGATGCAAATTAAAAAGTATACTTGAACACAGTATCTATAACTGAGCTATAACCAAAATTGTATAATTTGTGTTTGTGAGGCAGGTGTCATCTACCTTCACCAATTTTTTTTAACTTCTCTTTTTGCCCACCTTGGCAAAATAATAACAATATAGTAAGAGCATCATCATTTTATCATATGATGTTAGGTCAGATATACTAAACAAATACATGATATTAATAATTACTAAAGTGCTTGATAGTGTTTTGTTAAAATGCTACTGGATATTATTAGATTACTAAGGAAGTTTCAACTAAGAACTTTAATTATAGTAAAACATTTTAAGCATATCAGAATGTTTCATAATTTTCATGCACAGGTATTTAATCACTTAATGTGTTATTAATGGAAAGTAGAAAACATTTATTTTTATATTCAACAACAAACAACACAACCATCTATGTGGGCCTTATCACTTACTATTTGCCAGTAGGCACAGAATAAGTAAAACACAATATAACACTGCCTTAATGAATATTTGTTATTTTGAATAAGGTCACAAAACAAGCAAATATAAATGTATAATACTCAATGTAGTTATATATACCAAGAAGAAATTTAACCTAGGGTAAAGACACAGAGTGGTAGATAGCACTGGGACTATTGTATATAGTGTCACATCATATTACTTAGACTAAATTAGGAGGCCCTGACAAATCACCCTGTAATCTCAGGGGCTTATTTATTTCTTGGAGGAAAATGTTTTGAGTTTGGATTCACATAAACTGTGATAAGTCTATAAAATAAGGACTAGAAATTGCATATTTGATTTACAATGCTTAATTGATATTCCTTGATAAGAATAGATCTAGAAAGTACTATAAATTCTAGCTTATAATCTACAGCAGGGTAAAGTAACAAAATTATTGTGGGAAGATACACTAGGCAATATACTTTTTCAACAGATAAAATACATTATTAAAATGATGAGGTAGTTAATGTCACATGCCAAATTGACAGGGCCATGGGTGCCTAGATAAATAATACTATTTCTTGGTGTGTCCTTGAGAATGTTTATGCATGAGATTAATATCTGAGTTGGTATACTGCGCAAAGCAGAGTTCTGTCTCCATTGTGGGTGGGTGTCATCCATTTCCTTGAAGATCTGAATAGAAAAGGCAGAGGGAGGGGTAATTTCCTCTCCACTTGACTGTTTTAGCAATAATATCAATCTTTTTCTATCTTTACAATGGGATTTACACTATTGAATCATCTGGTCCTGGAGCCTTTGGAATCAGAGTGGAATAATGTCCTAAATCTTCAGCTCACAGATGGAAGACTGTGGACTTCATAGCCTTTGCAATTGTATGAGCCAATTTTTTTTATAAAAATGCCAACTTTTTTGTGTGTGCATGCAGTTTTTGGCTGGGGCTGGGTTTGAACCCACCACCTCCAGCATGTGGGGCTGGCACCCTACTCCTTTGAGCCACAGGCACTGCCCAAAACACCAATTTTTTATAAAAACACTGTGTGTGTGTGTGTGTATTCTGTGGATAAATTTCACTTATACAAGTGATGTCTAAAGAATATTTTGCTTCCATATATTTGCTCTTTCTTGTTAGTAGACAATTTCCAAATAAATCTTCTATTTAAAAAGTCATCAATTCTAAATATAAATAGTTTACTGGGTTTTTTGTGTCTCATAACTCATGAAAAGATGACTAAAACTCGTCACCCTTCCTCAAAGCAACCACCTTCCTTTCTACATAAGCTCTGGTCTACAAATGAAACCACGATTTTTGAATTGCATGATGGTAGGAGGTACTTCTTAGAAATTTTACTTTGCAAAATTATCATTTAAAACATTTACTCTCTGATACTCTCTAACTTAACCCACCACCACTACGACTGCTGTCACTCATCAATTCATCAAAAATGTGCATTTCGGTAGTCTCCGTGCTTTCAGAACTTTAGTGTTTCAAAAGGCACCTACTGACCTGGACACTGAAATGCACAATGCAATACAAATATGCTCACATAAGAGTTTAACAGAGGAACACATAAGCTTTTAAGACCTCCACTATCTCACACCTACAGAAGGCAGTGGGACTTATCAAAAGCCCAGGACATGGCTACTACCATCAGCATTTGAGAAAGCCACCATGTTAAGGTTGTCTATAACCAAGGACCTTACGCAGGGCATTGTCACTGAAAGAATCCAGAACCAAAGCCAAACAACCCTACACAAGACAAATTAAGGTCACATTCTCACATGGAAAAAGAATGCCCAAATGAAAATAAATTAAAAAATAAGAAGAGTCACTTTGCACAGATGATAAGGAACCTGAGAAAAAATTCTGGTAATATGATGAAACCCCAGAATTACAATATTCCCAAATAATCACAAAAATTCTTTATCAGTGAATTGTATGCATAATGTGATATCTGAAAAATCATATAAAATTCAAAATATTGATATTAAATAAAAGAAGTAGAAAACAAACACAAAGAAATCATAAGAAAAATTCAGTATATGAATTAAAACTTTAATAAAGAAATAAGTATTTAAATAAACCAAACAGAATTTCTGGAAATGAAAATTTAACTGAAGGAGTTAAAAAATCCAGTTGAAAGCCTTAACAATAGACTATAGCAATAAGAAGAAAGATTCTCAGAGACTGAGGACAGGGTTCTATTTTTATTTTGTACTTTTTGCAGAAATGGAGTCCCGCTATGTTGCACAGGCTGGTTTTGAACTCTGGGCCTCAAGTCATACTCCCACCTGAGCCTTCCAAAGGCTAGGATTTTAAATGTGAGTCACTATGCCAGGTAAACAGAAATCCTTTAATTAAGATAGACAGAATAAATAGTAGAAAAATGTAGAAAACACCATTGAGGAAATTGAGGAACACTTCCCTCGTCTTTCTAGAAATTTAGTCATCCAGACACAAGAGACTCAGTTAACTCCAGAGAAATACACTGTAAGGTGGGCTTCAAGACAATCACCATATTATCGCAAATAAATGTGAAGAAAAAATGTCCAAAATCAGCAAGAGAAAGGTATCTAATCACCTTGAAGGAAATCTCCACAAAATAATAGCAGATTTTTCAGCAGAAAACTTGCAAGACAGAAAGATTGAAATTTTATTTTAAAATTTATTAAAGGTTAAAATCATTAACTATGAATTTTATATCTTGTGAAACTAAGATTTCTTAATGAAGAAGAAATAAAGTTTTTTTTCCAGAAAAGCAAATACTAAGGGAATTTGCCACCACTAGAAAAGCCTATAAAACATGGTCAAAAAAATTCCAAACATGGAAACGAATGTTTGATAGTCCCCAATAGAAAAACCCATGAAAGTATAAAATAATATAATTAAGGTTTTCAAAACAAAAATAATATAATTGAGATGACAAAACAACTAAGTAATGATATTATGATAGGAGCAAAACTTTACACGTCAATATTAACTTTAAACATAAAAGCATTAAATGCATGGACTTCTTGTAATCAACCATATGCTGATTATAAAGAAATTCATAAAGATTGTAAAGACACTGGTATACTCAAGGTAAAGGAGTGGAAAAATATTCCATGCGAACTGATATAAAAAGTGAGTAGAGTAGTGACATGTATATCAGATTAAACTTTAAATCAACAGCAGTAAAAAAGACAAAGAAGGTCATCAATAACAAGATATAACAATCCTAAACATTTATGCATCCAATAACAGTGGGCACAGATTCACAAGGCAAATACTACTGGACCTAAGAAAAGTAATAACAAATAATATAATAATATTGGGAGACATCAGTGCCACACTACAAGCACTACACAGATGATGGATGATGGAGACATAAAATCAATGAAAAAACACTGGACTTAAGTTGGACTATAGTATAAATGGATATAAAAGACATTTTTGGAAAATTCTTCCAGACAACTGCAGGATCTATACCCTGAGAGCATGGAATATTTTCCCAAATGGACCATATGTTAAAGCCCTTTTTAACTCCCATTTAATAGATCATTAAAATCTCAAAAAATCATCAAGTGTCTTCTGCACACTTGAAGACCACAATGAAATAAAACTAGAATTACTTGCTCCTGAATGATTTTTGAGTCAATAATCAATTTAAGACAGAAATTTTAAGATTTGTTGAAACGAACAAAAAATGGAGACAAAATACCAAAACCTCTGGGATACAGTAAAACCATAGATAAAAGGAAAGTCTATGACATTAAAAGCCTATTTCAAAAACATAAAAGATCTCAAATTAATAAGTTAACATTTTGCTTCAAGGAACTAGGAAAAAAAAATCAACCAAACCTAAGGATAGATAATGAAAATAAATAGCAAAATCTAAATATAATTGAGAGGGAAAAAATAGAAAAAAAACAATAAAAAGAAAAGTTGGTTCTTTAAAAAGATAAAACTGATTATTAACTACATAACCAAGAATAGAAAATAGTAAAATAAGCACAATCATAAATGAAAGAAAAAAGAGACATTACAACTGATTTTACAGAAATACAAGATGATCAGAGACTACTACGAGCATCTTTGATATTCACAAACTTGATAACCTAGAGGAAATGGATATATTTTTGGAAACATACAAATTTCCAAGATTGAAACAGTATGAAATAAAAATTTGAACATACCAATAATGAGTAGTGAGATTGAATTCGTAATTTAAAAAATCTCCCCAAATACCTTACAACCAGACAGAATTTAGAGCCAAATCCTAAGAAATGTACAAAGGGAACTAGTGCCACATTCATTGAAATTATTCCAAAAAACTGAGATGTTCTTGCCTAACTTATTCTATGAAACCAATATCACCCTGACACAAAACCAGGCAAAGAGGAAATGCAATAGGAGAACTATAGTCCAATATTCTTGAGAAACATAGATACAAAATCCTAAATAAAGTAATAGCATACTGAATCCAATAATAAATAAAAAATCCAGTACACCATAATCAAGTGGGTCTTATTCCAGGGGTGTTATAACAGTTCAGTGTCCACAAATCAATAAATGTGATTCACTTCATAAACAGAATTAAATACAAAAGCTATATCATCAGCATCATAGGTGCACAAGTATTTGATAACATTCAGCATCCCTCCATGATACAAACCCTTGACTCAGTAGACACAGACAGAACATATCTCAAAACAAAATCCATGTATGTGAGACTCACAGCAAGCATCACACTGAAGGGAAAATTTGAAAGCATTTACTGTAAGAGCCAGAACAAAATAAGGAACCATGTTCACTTTCATCACTCCTACTTAGCATAGTACTGGAAGTCCCATCTAGATAAATTTGGTAAGAGAAATAAATAAATGTAGTTGAACTTGTAAAAAGGAAGTTGAATTTTCTCTGTTTGCTGGTGGTATAATGTTATAAATATAAAAGAAATCAATGTGTGCTAATTAGTAGCATTTCTGTACACTGCTAATGACCAAACTGAGAACTAAATCAACCAACCCCATTTACAACAGCTACTCCCCACACCCCAGTCAAATAGCTAAGAATACAATCAACCAAAGAGGTGAATATCTCTTCCAGGAAACTACAAAAGACTGATAAAAAATAATTTAAATAGTAAAAGAAAATGGAAAATATCTCATGTTCATGGATTAGAAGAATAAATATCATTAAAAATACCACACTGCCCAAAGCAATCTACTAATTGAATGCAATTTCTGTCAAAATACTACTATCAACATTAACAGAAAACAATTTTAAAATTCATACGAACCCAAAATATGGACCCAAATAAAGCTGTAATAATCAGAGAAAATATAAGCAAAAAGAACTGGCAGCCTCACATTACCTGTAATAAACTGCCTTACCAGAATCCTGAATGTTTCAATATGCGGTAGTTTCTTGCCATTTGTTTTAAAAACCCATTATGTTACTTCTTGGACAGAGAGTTATTTATAACCCTTAGTGCTTTTTTAAAATTGTGAATAATAATTAATATAGAAGATGGAAAAGCCATCAAAACATAGCTGAGAAAATTATGAGAATGCAAACAGCTCTGTAAACAACACAGTTCAAGAAAAAGAACACTGTTAGACACTCAGGTGACTATCTCGTAACCCTTTCCCCAATCACAAACCTATTTTTCACTAGCAATGCCTGCTGTTCTTTTCATTTCTCTTTACAGATTTATTATCCAATATATGTTCCTAAATAACGTATTACACTTTGGTCTGCATCTGAAATTTACAAAACTGGGCTGTACAAAAATGGAATTCTTTCGTTATTCTGGCTTTTTTTTTTCAAAGTAATTTCTTGTCTAAAACTGTAGTTTATTCATTTTCGTTGCTATATACTACACCCTTGTACAAATACATCACTCTTTATCCATTTTACCGATGACAGATAGCAGAGTTTTCCCCTAGTTTTGTGATTACAAATATTATTATAATATTGTTTGCTATATATTGATTATTGTTGCTATACATAATCCCTTGTCTTTCTCTTGGTTCACTTCTTGTGGCTATACCCAGAAAGTAAATTGTTGTGATGGGATATCCATGTTTTTAGGTTCAGTCTATAGTGACTTTTTTTTCAAATTAATTTTACTAATTTCAAATTTCAAGAGAAGTGCATGAGGTTCTTGCTCCTTTCTCTAATCTAACTTTCTTGCTATTTATTTTACTTTATTGTGGTACAAAGACTTATCATAACATCCTGCCTTTTAACACATTTTTAATGGTACCTATGTTATTTTGTTGTGGAGCCTGACCAACTCCATTTTGCACCAGCTGACTCCATCTTGTACTAGGTTTAAAACTTTGCAGCCCCCACTGCCCCTCCCATCCCATATTGTTACAGGGTCCTGAGCATGTACACCCCACAGGAACAAGAAGATAAGTTTAAATTTGCAAAACCTTGAGAACTCTCAGTCTGGATACAGCGCCTACTCTCTGGTCCTTTGTCTCCACTTACCCCCGCCCTATAGACTCTAATCTCGCAAGTTTCGCTTCTCTAACCACTTCACTTTTAGAAAACCCCTCCCTCCTGAAAGCACAAGTTAAAGACCCTGCTTCCTTGCTTCTCTGGGCCAAGAAATTTTGGGGGGTATGAACCCCTCTCTTGTTGCTGTCTAATAAAAGACCCTAAAGCTCAATTGAACTCAGTGTGCCGGCGTAATTCTCTATAATTCCACTCATGTTTGGGCACACCAATGTAATATAGTATAATTTTGTACAGCCGATCTTTATAGATTATTCTTTTTTTTCCCCCTAGAACTTAATGTTCATTGATTTCCCTACTTTCCTTATCCCTGCCCTTGGAAACCGCTATTTGATTTGTTGATTCTTTAAGT
Source organism: Galagoides demidoff (assembly GCA_963574575.1). NCBI lineage: Eukaryota > Metazoa > Chordata > Mammalia > Primates > Galagidae > Galagoides > Galagoides demidoff. The sequence goes on along the minus strand of CAUYQV010024591.1, from coordinate 5,825 downwards.
TTTATTATTTTGCAGTCATAATATAAGTGGAATTGTGCCGTTTTTGTCTATGACAGGCTTATTTCAGTTAGTACAATGTTCACACAGTTTCTTCATGTTGTGTATTACAGAATATTCTTCTTTTTAAGGCTAAAAAGTCTATCATTGTATACATACACATTTCTTTACATGTTTATCTGTTGATGGTCATTTATACTGCCGCCACATCTTGCTTGAAGCTGGATTATTAACAGATCTTCAAGGTGCTAATTTCAATTCTTTTGGATAAATACCCAGAAGTGGATCATATGGTAGTGATATTTTTCAGTCTTTTGTACTTGAAGAACCTCCGTACTGTTTTCCATAGTAGCTGCACCAGTTTTGTTTCCCCCAACAAAATATAAGGCTGCCAATTCTCATATGTTCCCTAATGCTTGTCTTTTTTTTTTTATAATAGCAATCTGATCATATTAAGAGATAAAGAAAAGGTATCCGACAAAATTCAACACCATTTCAAGATAAAATCTCTTAAAATGTACAGCAGCATGACTATAGCTAATAATGAAGTTTTGTATAATTTGAATTTCTTTAAATATTCTCACCAAACGCACACACAGAAAAATTAGCAAAATAAGGTGATAGTTATGTTAATTACTTCAACTATGGTAATTAATGGCTTAAAAAGAAAAGCAAATATACTATTTCAAAATAGTAAGAAAAAATAAAGAAAGAAACAGAAAAGGGTAGCCGATAAAAACCTTAAAAAGTCAGATTTTGCACGTGTGTGTGCAAACATGCACACATTAATATCATCAATTCTGGATTGCGAAATTTGATAAAAACTGCGGAGGAGCAAGATGCAATATGTCCAATCTGTCAGCATGTGTCCCTGTAAATGCAAAAATAATGTTTGTAACTCAAAAATTGCCATTGTCATCCCAATTCATTTCAACCAGCTTTGTTTTAATATTGCTTTACTTCTCAAGAATCATGAAGTGTGATGTTCCCAGCTGATCTTGGATGTTCAGTTAAGTTCACATTAGAGCAGAGCTCATACAGCCCACTACCTATCCACACTTAAGTGGCTCAGAAAGATTAATGTTTCTCAGAGATTGAATAAAACTAGAACAGAACTAGTCTTTCCTTTCAATTAACTGATAAAACTAAAGGATCTGCCAAAGTATGAGATACGCTGTCAGTCTTAAAAAGTCCTTCCTTATTGCTGGCAAATTAGTAGAAGGTCTACACCTCCTGTTTCAGGATATGAAGTGTAGTTAAAATCTCCCTTGAAATGGAAGATTAAAGAAATCAATATATTGTAATTATAATTCATTGTCTTTAAAAATACTTTTACTCTGAAAGTAAAGCACAAATGTCTGTATTTAATGAATGGAAAAATTATAATAATTTAATTTTAGTTATCTAATAAGATTTTATTATATTTTGAAAAGACCTGTCAATTGGCTCAGGTTTAATTTTCTATGATGTCTATCCTGTTAAGAATTTCTATCCTGTTCTGAACTCCAAAATTACTTAATTTGTTTACTGTAATTGATCAAAACCAATTAATATAGGGTGGCACCTGTGGCTCAGTGAGTAGGGTACCAGCCCCATATACCAGGGGTGATGGGTTCAAACCCAGCCCTAGTCAAACTAGAACAACAACAACAAAAAAAAAACCCCATAAATTAAAAAAAATTCACATTTTGATTGTGTTGGAAACCAGCAGAACCATAGATTCTTAAAGAACTTTTCATTTTCCTCAATTGAAACACTGAAAAAAGAGAGACTGATGTGTCCAAGATCAGAAGACAAGTGACTTTTCACTTCTCTTTAACACAGAGACACCAAGATTGTTTTGTAAGATGCTTAAATTTTATAACATCCTATTTACATGTCATGGCCTTTGAGCTTTATTTTTAAAATAAAAAGAAAATTGGATAGAAGAAACACTCAGGATTCAGTTTGAATTTTCCACATATAAAATGTTGAGTTATCAAATTGGATCATACATTTCTAGATAATAGGTTTACTTTTATACTATGAGCATATGAAACAATTTATTTCAAAGATGATATATATTTCCAAAGCACTTGACATTACTTAACAGGTAACTTTCTAAAACTGCAGTATGTATATTCATCTATCCTTCCCCATTTCCAAAATAAAAAAAGGAATATTATAATAAGCTAGAAATATCTTTCTAGGATATAAATAAACCATTGGGTCTCTAACATAGTACTTATAGAGAAATAAAGAATTCATCCACATTCATGTTTGCATGAGAGACTTTTTAATTATTACCATTATTAAGAGCCTCAGTACAAGAATACTAGGTCCACCAAACCTGTGGCTTCCAAAGGATGCTTATTTCTTTCTCAGTTGAAATTGACATATGGTTCAGGGAAACAGGAGACAAGACATAAGAGCACCCAGGGACCCAGTTTTCTTTCTTTGGATTTTGTCCTTGTTAGTAAGTTCAAATTTGCACAATACAACCACTTTCAAGGTATAGTCCACGTGAAGCTGGACTTTTGCACATTCAGTAGAAGCAATTATGTTCCTTTTAAGGATGTTTCTTAAAAATTTGTATACTCACTTTCTCATTAGAGAGAATTTAGTCATCTTGTCATAACAAGTTGCCAAATAGCCTGGAACATGTGGTGTCTAACTGTGTTACGTACAAGTTAAAGCATTCTATTATTAAAATGATAGAAATAAAAATTACAGAAAGTTAACAATTTTTTCACATGTGCACTCATTGGTGACGTGAAACCTATCTGTTTTTCTATTTTTTGTTGCTGATTCATAAGGAACTTGAGGATATTCTTTTCCTTTATGTTCTTTACAGAAAGTTAACAATTTTTTCACATGTACACTCATTGGTGATGTTAAACCTATCCGTTTTTCTATTTTTTGTTGCTGATTCATAAGGAACTTGAGGATATTCTTTTCCTTTCTGTTCTTTAGTTTTCATTTCATGTTGTTGAAAAAAATTTTTTTGTTTGAATTTCCTTTACTTATAGTTCCTAGAAAATTTAAATATACGTGTGTGTGTACGTATACACAGGTATACGCACACAGGCAAACATGAACAAGTTTTGACAACAGGGTAATAAACTATTGTTTTAAATATGCTAATATTTTTCATAAATTTTCAATATAAAACTTTTAAGTTTTGGGAGTTTTAAAAACTTTTAACATCATATGCTAGTTTCAGTAAAAAAATAAGGAAATTCTCTTTGATGCATCATCAAGTTACCCACAAGTTATCCATTATCACAAAGGCTGGGAGTTATGAAAGAAAACTGCTCTGCTGAAGGACTTCACATAGTAGGCGAGATGAGGGCACAAAGGGAGAGAAGGCTGCAATGGCGGGAGACCCTAATGGCTAAAGCCTCTGAATATTACCTTATGCCTTTATATAGTTTTGATATCAGCGATTTCCAATGTATTTTATTGCATATACCTGTCAATCAAGATATTGACCCTATTTGACTTAAATCTATTTAAAATATATAATGCCTATACTGTTCATCTGATGAATTTCATGCCTTGTAAAGCATATGCTAAATACAACTTAAAGACACAAAAACAAACAGTACTTAAAATATTTATTTCACTTCACTGTTAAAGACTTTTTACTCTCCAAAAGGTTGAATTCTGACAGTTTTATTTGTTTATCTTTTGTCATGTTTTCTTCTCTTGTTTCAACAATCAACCACCTAATCTCAGCACTTGGAAACTTCTTTAAAATTCCGAATATAAGGCCAGGTGCCGTGGTTCATGCCTATAATCCAGCACTTGGGAGGCCAAGGCAAGTGGTTTGCCTGAGCTCAGGAGTTCAGGAGTAGCCTGAGCCAGAGTGAGACTCCATCTCTAAAAATGGCCAGGGGTTGTGGTGGGCGCCTGTAGTCTCAGCTACTTGGGAGGCTGAGACAAGAGAATCGCTTGAGCCCAAGAGTTTGAGGCTGCTGTGAGCTATGATGTTACAGCACTCTACCAGGGGCAACAAAGTGACCAAAAAAAAAAAAAAAATTCCTAAATATACATGAGTATTTGCTCTGATAGAGACTGTGTCCCAGTACAGTTCTTTCTTGCTGACTGAGAAATACAGTTTCCATTTTTATCTCTGATATTTAAGTGGGGCTTACCATTCACTGACAATTCAAAAGCATTTGGAGTAGTTTGGTTTTCTTTTTGTTTTTACCATGTGATACAGCAAGAAATAGAATTATTTGTTATGCTTATATTATGCAGCCATATTCTCAGTGCTTACATTCTGGTATTATTTTTATTTGCCAATAATGGGGATTAATTTAGTTAAGAAATTTAAAAAAATCTTCAAATTGACCTTAGTGGTGAAAGGTGTGGATCCATTTTCAGTCTTCTGCAGGTGTGGATCCAGTTTCAGTTTTCTGCAGGTCGCCAGCCAGTTTGTCCAACACCATTTGTTAAATAGGGAATCTTTTCCCCACTCAATGTTTTTAATTGGCTTGTCAAATATCATATAGTAGTAAGTAGCTGGGTTCATCTCTTGGTTCTCTATTCTGTTCCATACATCTACCTCTCTGTTTTTGTGCCAATACCATGCTGTTTTGATCACTATGGATTTATAGTGTAGTCTGATGTCTGATATCATGATTCCTCCTGCTTTGTTTTTGTTTCTGAGTAATGTCTTGGCATTTCAAGGTTTTTTTCTGATTCCATATAAAATGAAACATTATTTTTTCGAGATCTTTAAAGTATGACAATGGAGCTTTAATAGGGATTACATTAAAATTATGTATTGCTTTAGGTAGTATAGACATTATAACAATGTTAATTTCTCCCAGCCATGAGCATGGTATGTTTTTCCATTTGTTAACATTTTCAGCTATGAGTTTCATAGTTCTCTTCGTAGAGATCTTTCATATCCTTTGCTAGGTAAACTTCCAAATATTGCATCCTGTTTGGCACTACTGTGAATGGAATAGAGTTCTTGGCTATTTTTTCAGCTTGACTGTTGTTGGTATATATAAAGGCTACCAACTTATGGGTGTTGATTTTGTAACCTGAGACACTGCTATACTCCTTGATTACTTCTGAGAGTTTTGTTGTAGAGTCTCTGGTATTTTCCAGGTATACAATCATGTCATCTGCCAAGAGTGAAAGTTTGATCTCTTCTGATCCTATATGAGTACCATTGATTGCCTTTTCTTCTCTAACTGTGATGGCTCAAACTCCCATTACAATGTTACAGAGGAGCAGAGACAATGGGAAGCCTTGTCTAGTTCCTGATCTGAGTGGAAATGATTTCAGTTTAACTCCATTCAAAATGAATTTGGCTGTGGATTTACTGTAGATGACCTCTATCAATTTGAGAAAAGTCCCTTCTATGCCAGTTTTCTTAAGTGTTCTAATCATCTAATTCATGATTAGATGCTGGATATTATCAAAAGCTTTTTCTGCATTAATTGAGAGGATCATATGTGCTTTGTTTTTTAATTTGTTTATGTAGTGAATTACGTTTATATATTTACATATGGTGAACCATCCTTGAAATCCTAGGATAAAACTCACGTGGTCATGGTGTATAATTTGTTTGATGTGTTGCTGGATTCTGTTTGTTAGGATCTTGTTGAATATTTTCACATCAATATTCATTAGTGATAAGTGTCCATCGATCCACGAATGGATCAATAAACTGTGGTATATGTACACCATGGAATACTATGCATCCCTAAAGAAAAATAGAGACTTTACCTCCTTCATGTTTACATGGATGGAACTGGAAAATGTGCTTCTTAGCAAACAAGGGTACAAGTGAACTTTTCTAGAACTAGAATGTGAATGTGTTGATACAA
>CAUYQV010024589.1:0-24205 GCA_963574575.1 Galagoides demidoff | reverse complement strand
ATCTGGAATACTTCCATCAAACTGATCAACACAGCCTTCATGTCATTTTCTCAGTTATAGTTTTAAAACGTTCTGATTCTACTTACGTTTTTTTTTTTTAATCTATTGGTTTCCTTATTTCAAAATCTCTTTCTTTCTTTCCATCTATTATACAGAGTGTCTGTAAAGTGTGTGTACAATTTACAATGTAAACCTATTTTAAATTGCACATAAACTTTATGGACATCCTGTATATGTTGCTGTTTGATTAATCTACCCTAAAAATTCATTTATTATTAATAATTTATCAATTTATTTTATAAGACTCAATGCCTATAAAATTTACTGTTTCTTCTTTCTCTTAAATAGTCGTCAGTTATTCTGGCATTGCTAACTGAGTCAGTCCTGGCTTTTAAGCTCCTACTATACAAGCCCAGCCTGTCTTTCTGGTCTCATGTCCTATTTATTGCTTCCACATATGACTCTTTGCTTTTTGAGTAAGTATTTGGGAGGGCTAAAGTGTAAAGCCCTAGAACAGTGGTTCTCAACATTCCTAATGCTGCGGCCCTTTAATACAGTTCCTGTGGGTTGTGACCCAGAGGTTGAGAACTGCTGCCCCAGAATAATCTGCCTTGAGTGGGTCTCAGTCCCATCATGCACTGGCTGTGTGACCTTGGCCAAGTCATTTAATTTCTAAGGCTCAGTTTCTTTATTGGCACAGCTTCTAGGGTTCTTTGAAGATTAAAACAATAATGATCCATATAATATAATGCCTGGTGCATTATAAATGCTAATATATTAAACTTGATAAATGTTATATAATATATAATATAATGCCTGGTGCATAGTATGCTCCATAAATGTTAGATGTATTATCCAGCCAAGCTGCAGTCTGCCCTACATTCTGGTGTTATTTCTGCATCCTGGAACGCACACCTCTGTCCCCTTCCTTTATGTGTCTAAAGCTATGCATCAGATAAGGTCTAGGTCAGCTTATATGGCCTCTGTGAAGCCTTCTCTGACCCTACCAGGTTGAAACACTCTCTCCTCTTGCATTCTTAGCATGGACATTAACACTTTATAATTTGCAAGATGATATGTACATAGAGATCTCTCCTGACCTACCACACAATAAACTCTGAGTCCTGGGATCCTAGTCGTGTGTTCTTGAGTACTGTGTGTGCCTTGTAGAAAGTAGATATTTGAGAACTGCATGTTGAAAGAATAGACTTTCATCTGAGTGGGTATTCCTCCTAGTTCTTTATTTTTTACCCATTTAAGAAAACACGAAGAACTGTTAATCATTTGATTTGAGAAATGTGGCATATTCCACCCCCCCATCTCTTATGCTATCCCAACACAGATGTCTTTTGAGGAAGTGATGTATCTATTGATTTATTCAGAATTTATATCCCACCTTCTTTCAAAAGGATTTGAAAGAGCATACCAAATGAAACCTAATGTGAAATGGGACAATCGCGGCTAAAAAGAGAACAGAGACCATCTCAAAGAACCAGGGAGCAGATGTTACCAGGCACCTGGGATGAGCTAATTGCTATACTTGGGAGCTGAATTTGGCTGTGCCTTTCTTGGCAGTGAGAGCTGAAATGAAACACATTGGGTTATTCATTCAGCAAACATTTGTTGACTATCTTTGATAAATGGGGCACTGTGCTAATGCCGGGGACTCTGAAGTGAATAGGCCTGGGTCCCTGGCATCAGCACCCCCGTAACTGTGCGTTAAGAGGCCAGAGGTAGGTATGTGGGCAGTAGGAATGCAGGAAAGGAACCAGCTATGCCCACAGGGAGGAGAGTCAGCTTCCTGCTGAGCAAGTGCCTTCGTGGTGTAAGTCATAGACTAGACAGACACTAGGCAGCCTCAGAGGATGCGCTTGCTGAATGAAGCACAGGTGAGGGAGCATCAGAAAAAAGGTGGGAGAGTTGGTAGGAGCCCGAAGATGCTGGACTTCATATGCCGTATAAAAGAATTTGGGTGTTCTTCTCTTGCCTGACATTTCTCCGCATGGCTGTGTATAGGAATCCTTGTGGAGCTTATAGAATCTGAATCTCTGGAGGCCCAGCCTGGGAATCTCCATTTTGACAGCACATCCTATTTGATTTTTGTGCAGCCAGCTTTGGCTCCAGTTATTGGAGCACGTTTGTAAATCCATCTCTGTGAGAATGAGAGAGAAAATCCTGAAAGACTCCAAGCAGGGGAGCATCTGATGCATGTGGATTTTAAACACGACTAGTGGTGGGAAAAGGAGGGGTGAGCAGGCTAGACATGCGATTGGAGGTAGAAGCTGAATGTGGGTTTATTCTGCTGTCAGTCCTGAGCGCTGAGCAGCACTCCTGGCACAGAGAAGGGCTCAAAAAGGGACGAATTTTGAAGATAAAAGCTGACTTTACTAATCATGGTTCTGTGCATGATTCTGGGATATAACACGTGTCTGATTCTGGACATTTGAGCAGTAGTGAGATGTGAAAGAAAGATCTGTACACTTAAATAGTCTCAGGTGCAGGTTTCAGCTTCGTCCTTAGGTGGGTTCTTTTAAACCTCTCAGAGCCTCGGTTTCCTCACTTAAGAGGAGGGAAAAATAACTCCTAATCCATAGGACTTCTCCAAGGATTAGACGAGAGAACATGCATAAAGCAGGGACCAGCAGAGGAGTAGTTTTCTTTCTTCTTTTTTACATTCATTAGAAACAGCCAGGGATGCTTTTACTATCTTGTTACGTTTGTTCTGATTATTTGTGGCTGCATAACAAATAACCATAAATTTGGAAGTATAAAAACAATAGCCAATTCATAGATTCTCTGGGTCAGGAATCCCAACAGTGTAGAGTGGTGATGCCTTTGTCTCTACTTTGCTCAGCTGAGAAGAGGAGAGTGAGTGGAACTAGCCTGCAGTTCAGGGAGGACTGTCAGCAGGCACACCCATGTGGCTTGGGCTTCCTCACAGCATGGCGGCTTTGGGATCTGTGGACTTCTTACACAGTGGGACAGGGCTTGAAGAGGAAGTGTACCTAGGAATGAGGTGGAAGTTTTATGGCCTTTTGTGATCTAGCCTCTGAAGTCACATTGCATCACTTTTACCACACTTCATTAAGTTGTGTCACTAGATTGTAAGAATAAGGTTATCACAAAAGGTCATTAACTATGCATCAATTTTCTATGATGAGCTTTGAGCAGACACAACGATTTCCCCCATTTTATCCTAAATCCTCTAATTTGCTTCAGCCCTGTAGAAAGTGCTGTTGTAAGCCTGCCCATAATTGAGGGTACAAATAGAGACGTGAACTTTTATCAAAATAAATATCAAAGAATCTGAAGCCATATTTTAAAAGCACTACCTATTTCTCTGAGCTTTTCTTTTGGATGTTTTTAACACTTGATTGACTCCTTGTAGTGTTCAGGTAATTATCCTTGTCCCTGTTTGCAGAAATCAAACTAGAAAGGTATAATTCTTTCTTTTTTTAAAGAAATATTTTTAACCAACAAAAATTGTATTCATGTATTGCATACAACATGATGTTTTGAAATATCTATACATTGTAGATTGGTTAAGTTGAGCTAACATACATAATACCTCATGTTTATTTTTTTGGTGGTGACAATACTTAAAATCTAATCTTTTAGCACTTCTTAAGAATATAATACATTGTTATGAACTGTAGTCACTATGTTGTACAATAGACATCTTGAACATTATTAATTTTTTTTTACCATTATTTCCCCAATTCCTCTTCTTCCAAGGCCCCAGTAACCTCTATTCCTCTCTTTTCTCCTGTGAGTTCATCTTTTTTAGATTCCACATGACTGAGATCACGTGGTTTTTGTCTTTCTGTGCCTGGTTTATTCCACTTAACATAATGTCATCCAAGTTCAACCATGTTGTAGCAAGTGACAATATTTCCTTCTTTCTAAAAAATGAAATATCATTCCTCTGTGTATATTTTCTTTATCCTTCATCCATTGATGGGCAGTCAGTTGAGTCCATATTTTGACTATTGTGAATAATGCTGCAATGAGCATATTTATTTCAATTCCTTTAGATATGTACCATGCTGGATGACATGGTAGTTTTGTTTTTAATTTTTTGAAGAGTCTCCATACTGTTTTCTAGAGTGACTGGACTGATTTATATTCCCTCCAACAGGGGACCAAGATTCTCTTTTCTCTGTATTCTTGTCAATACTTGTTATCTTTCGGTATGATACTTTCTTGACTGTGTTCCCAATAGCTGGCCTTGTTCATCCTGTTTCTTTACTATTGAGTATATCTAAAACAAACTTAATCTTCCTATTGCATTGGGCACTATTTACAAACCTTCATTCCTTATGGGACTCTTTACGAAGAAAATGTAACATGTTTTAAAAAGATCTTAAAACCCATCAAAAGAAAAAGAAGCAAATAAACGGAACTTTTTCTGGGATTTGCCAGGGGCCACAGCAGGAAGACCTCTGATTTATTGGGTCTGAGCTTCTGTAAGTGCTGGAGCGAATTAGAGGATTTGAGATAAAATGGGAGGATCATTGTGTCTGCTCAGAGCTCATCACAGAAAAGTGATGCATAGTTAATGACCTTTTGTGACAACCTTATTCTTACAATCTAGTGGGGCCATATGTGCCCAGCAGTGACAGATGGTCCCAATCTGCCATTGCCAGAATACGGCTCGTTTAGAGGCTTGGGGTGACTGTGTGACAAGTCCCAGCTGGACCAGCTGTTTCCCTTGTAGCTAGCGCCTGGCCTGGCTGAATGAATGCAGGGACAGACTTTGGAAGACATGCTTCCACTACAGCGAAGTAGCCACAAGTTTTCTGTCAGCAGAATTGATTGATATATTTCTTCAAAAAAACCTTACAGCACCCCCACCCCCTGCCCTGCCACCTCAGAATACTGATCTAGAGCTCATGGAACCTGGGTTTTAATCTCGTACAGTTGCAAACTAGTTGTGCAACTCCAGATACATCACATAAGTCCTCTGCGAGCCCCATTCTTAAAATATGTCTGAGTTAGAGAATACTTGATGTCCTCTAGTCTTTCATTTTTTAAAAAATCTTTGAATTAAAGTTGTCCCCCCAAAGGGTAGTGTAATAACAATGATTAGTATTCATGAACTTATCAACTTAGGTTCTGAGCGTAGCTCATATGAATATTCTTATTACATTGATCATGCTGATATAAACTGGCCATTTATGTCTCTATTCATCATTTTAAAGATGGAGGAATTGTGTCACCGTCACACAATTTTCCTAAAGTCAAACAGCTGGGAAAAGGCGAGCTGGAATTTGAAGTGGCCCCTGCCCTTTATCTTCAAGCTATTCTGTCAACCCGTGCGAGCTGGAAAAGTAGCCAAGGCAATAAAGAATCAGGATGTAAACAGACATGCTGGTGCTGTTGTGGCATCTCTGTCTCCTCTGGCTGCATGTTACTGTTGGTATTTATGTATGTGTCACACCTTGGGGCATGTGCTCTAATCTGCTTCAGTGCCCAACCATAGCAATGTGGGACTTGGCTCTCTTGAGACACCCAGGAAGCCGTGGGAACCAGCCTGTTGCTGTTCTCATGTGGTTTGTCTGGAAGAGTCCCACGGATGTGTGACAGTTGGGGGCACTTTGGTGTGGGGTGGACTGAGTATAGAAGGATGACCTTTCCTAGAAAAAAATCAAAGGATTCGCTGTACCCTGTTAGTATATCTCTGTGGCTTACGTCACATGTTCATCTTAAGTCCACTTTATTTAGTTCACATGTCTGAAAACTCTCATTATATTGGCCTTGTGTTTCCTGGTCATATGAATTTTGAGACAGTGATCCCTTTCTGTGAAGAATGACCTCATTCTCCTCATGGAAAAATTACTTTGGCATTTGAGCAAATAAGAATTAAATTGAAACCCAAGCTGTGGCTTTTCCACCCAGTAGCTCTTTGGTGTTTTGTTATGGATATTGAGTTATGTTTTTTTCTCTAGGCTCAGGATTATTTTAAGAAAATAATATAAATATTGTTTAAATAAACCCCTTCCTATAAGTATAGGATGAAAACTTGATCACGCTGTGAAAAAAGAATAGATATTTAGTTGACCTTCAGGTTGGTAAATGGCTCTTTACTGCCAGCTAAATTTTCAGCTGGGATTTGAGTCTCAAGAGGTTTTTGTTTTTTGTTTCATAAGAAAGGTTGTGCATATTTTCAAATACTGCCATTGATGGGTCTGTGAGAGCAGAGGGCATTATGGCTCTCATATGATGCTCTTTTGCATATCTGTTGATAATTTTACTTTGATCAGCTGTTTCCCCATCTGGATTTATTGGGTTAGCCCCTCCCGAGCCTGGCTTGGGGAGCATAGAAGGCTCATCACAGGCCTGCGGGCAGCAAGAATGGAATTTAATTCCTAGGCAAGACCTTTAGTACTGTAGTCCTATTACAGAAAACCTGCTTGTAGCTCCAGGGGCATACAGGTGATACCAGAGAAGCTTTAAGAGGAAATTGGGTCTAAGAGGTGAGGCTGACATCTCCATTTAGTAAGGTTTGAGTGGAGCTAAGCCAGAGGGCTATATTATATACATATTAAGTTAACATTTTAAATCTAGGATGATTTTCTGTGGATATCAGCTAGCTCAGGCAGCTCTGTAAATTAGTGCAGTATATCATTACCTGTGTTTCACATCTACAGCTCTGAGCATTCTTGTGATTACATTGTAGATCAGTTACAGACAGAACTGGCCCAGCCAATAAAATTGCTGGGCTACGTGCACTGTCTGTGGAATATCCAGTTTAGCTTGGTGCTCTCTGCCCTCCCACTATGAGGTCGGGGTTCCTCAATCTCAACACGCTTGAGGTTTGGGATCAGGAAAAGTGTTTGTTGGAGGGGAGCTGTCTTGTGCGTTGCAGAAGTTTAAGTAGCATTCTGGCCTCTATCTTGGAGATGCCAGTAGCACTCCCCACAGTGATGACCCAAAATGTCTCCTTTCCAGCTGAGAACCACTTAGGCAGATTCACATCAACCCCGAGGAAGAAAAGTGTATGTGAGTTTGTGTATATGTTAGGTTCATGCACATACACACACACAAATGTATTGCTAAGGTCTGAATGTGTCCTCCCTGAATTGAATTAGTGGGAGAAATGAGGACAGCAAAAAGAGCCCCCAAGGGATGCTTCAGGGCTAAGTTTAGGAGGAGGTATTTGTAGCTTGTGGAGGGCCATCAAGCTCAGAGAACCATGAGATGGGTAAAGACTTCCAAAGCCCAGGCACCTCTGTGCCCGTACTATACTGTGACATGCAAACAGGTTGCCAAGGGCTATGTGTGGATAAACCAGTGGCTGGTTCTCTGCCCTCCCCTTCTTCCCAGCATCCCCTGCTGGCCATCCCCTCCTTAAAACTGTCTTGTCTAGGCTTCCTCAGCATCGAACTCTGCCACAATGACCCCGTCATTTGTCTCTTTTATAGGTTATTACCTCTCTATAAGCCTGTAAATAGTGGAGTTTTCCTGATTCTGCTTCTTCATTCTCTCTCTGGCTGGTGTCACCAGGCCCCCAGTGACTCTTCACTGTGTTCTCCAGGCCAGAACTCTTCTGTAAGCCTGGCCTGTATGTCTAATTATCTTAACATCTCCTCCTGGATGTCTAATAGGAACCTCAAAGTTGATGAGGCCCACAGTCATTCAGGTCTTCCCCATGGTGGCCAATAGACCCATTGATGACTCAGGTCCCACATCTGGGATTTGTCCTCAATTTCCCTCTTTTCCCCATGCTCACACCAAATCTATCAGAATCTCCCAGTAGTACTACCTCTTAATTATAAAGACTCCTGTCACTCTTCATCAACTCTGCTGTCCTAGCTCTTGTCCAGCACTTGTTGGTGGCCTTGTCCCTCCTCCTCTGCCACCTGTAGTCAGTGTCTGTTACAGCATCAGGAGTGGTCATGTGTCCATCATATGGCCCAGTTCTCCCACAGCCTCCCATGAAATCAAGAATAAAACCCTTTACAACACCTGTCAGATGTACAATGTCCAGTTCCTGACTCCCTCTCTAGCCTAATGTCCCTGCACTCTGCTCTGCCCCCATTCCTGACTCTCCAGCCCAACTTGACCTTCTCCCCAGCCCAACTTGACCTTCTTCCCAGCCCTGGGAGCAGCATCAAACTCAAGTGCATCTCAGGGCCTCTGTCTGTCTCCCTCTGCCTGCACTGCTCCTCCCCAGAGCTTTAGGTGTGCCACCTTCCTTTGCTCAGATCTTAATTGAGGCCTGTACTCCATCATCACTATCCTAGCCTCTTCCTCCTGGTGCTGATCAGTATCCTAAGTACCTGGCTTGTGGACATAATTATTGTTCGTTTCTCCCTCACAAGAAAGGAAGCTCTGGGAGAGGCTCTGTCTGTTTTCGCAGGGACTGAGAAATAGTAGGTGTTTAATAAACACGTGCTGTCACTTAGTCAACATTTCCACAACACAGTGAGACTCAGCCACATTCTGACCAAAAGCTCAGGTGGCTAAAGGGAACTAGTTCAAGGGAAGGTGGATGGTTCAGAAAAAGTTTATTCATGTATTTCATGGGTGCAGGCAGGGGAACAATCGGTCTGAACTATTTTTTTAAGGATACATTTCGTAAATTATCATGGTATTTCTGATAGGACATGGGCAGATGATCATTAACAGCGTACGACAACTTTCAAACTCCCTTCTTCAATGTTCTACCAAAAATCGGAAAGCCACTACAAAACCCAATGAAGTCTTCATTTGTCCTCTGAACAGGGAAGTTTAGAGTGGGGGTTGACATTTCACATTTAGCATGTTGTTTAACAACTTTTCACAAGCTGACCCTGACTTTCAGGAAATGAAATGAAAATGGCAGAATTTATCTGAAGATCCAATAATCTACAGATGGAACCATTGCTCTTTTGAGGGATGCCATCTCAGTGGTATTGAAAAAATCTAGATTCCTTGACATGCTGGTAACCAATTATTGGGGGGTCAGATCCCAAGAGGTGACTGGGCTTAAGGGAGTTAAGACTATGCTGAAGGCAGAGGGAGAAAAGGACATAAAAACAAATTAGTTTTTCCATAACACAAGGCATTTGTGCCAAGGTAGCTGTGGGAATGACCTCTTCTTGGGAGCCAAGAGGAAGTCTCTCAAAACCAGAGGGAAAAGACATTTTCCCTTGTATCAATCTAGCTTTGGAGACATTCTGTTAGTGATATATGCACCTTCCCCCCAAAACAATGAAATGTTCTGTGTGCTAACAACATAGCTTAAAAAAAAAGTAAGACAAAATTCTGCATTTTTATAAAACTTGATAAAAAATAGTATTTCAAACTGTACAGTCAGTAGAAGTACACAGTTACCAAAAATGCACACACTTCATTGGCATCTCCAGCACCTGCAGCTGCCTTCTCTGGGTTTTAGTCTTGCTCTCATGGGAAGCCGTGGGAGAACTGGATCATATGATGGACACGCAACTGCTCCTGATGCTGTGACAGATGCCAGATTTCATTGGCATCTCCAGCACCTTCAGCTTTCTGTTTCTGGTCTCTTTGACTTCTCCATGTTCTGCAAGGTTTTTCCCCTCCTTGCCAGCTTCAGCTTTTCCCTTTTTCCCTTTGGCCACCTTCTCTCCCTCCTTTGAGGGGGCCTATTTAGGCTTGGGCTCTGGCTTTGGAGGAGCAGTTTAGCAGACAACCTTGCGGATCTTCTCTGCGGTTCATCCTTTGCCTTGGCTTTATCTCCTTTAGCACCCCCTTCAGCCTTTCTCTTGGGCATGGTGGCAACGGCAGTGGGATGTAGGCGCTGTACACGGGGATGCAGCGACCCGTGAGCTTTGGTCAGTCTGGGGGTCGTTCTCGCCTCCTCTTCTTCACACTGTTGCAATGGTCCAAACGCTTTAAGAAACTTCCCTTTAACCCTTGAAGACAGAAACCATCCACAAATTGGGCTGACACTTTGAATGGTCTTTAAGCATCTGTATCAGGTCCTAAGATTTCTCTCTTAGTTAATTCCCATTAGTGTAAATATAAGACTAAATAAATTGCCATTGGTCCAGATTTCCAAAACAATCCCTCCTTTTTCTCCATTTTTTTTCTTTTTTTTTTGGTTGAGACAGTGCCACCCTGTGCCCCTGAGCAGAGTGCAGTGGCTTGGTAGTTCACTGCAACCTCAGACTCCTGGCTTGTGGGCATCCCACTGCCTCAGCCTCTAGAAGCCACTGGAATTACAGGTGCCCGGCTGGGTTTTTCCATTTTTTTCATGAGGCGGGGTCTCGCTTTCGCTCAGGTGAGTCTTGAACTCCTGAGCTCCAGTGATTCTCGCTCCTCAGTCTCCCACAGTGCTGGGATTACAGGCGTGAGCCACTGCACCCAGCCTTTTCCTACATTTTTAAAATAGAAAAAACAAAAAAGAAAATATGGTTCTTTTTCCCACTCACTGTATTTCCATAGAGCGACAGGGAGGCAGATTTGGGGAGGGGTACTTCCAGGTTCACTGACTAATGGGTTTGAGCGATGGCAATCTCAGCTAAGCTCCCCTGTGTCTGCGTCTGACCCACTTCTGTCTGTCTGCTCACGAAACATGTGCTCTTAACTGCTCTCTGTCTGCCTTGCACAATGCCTATGGGCACCCAGAGTTGCCAGTGACGGAGGAGGAAGGCCAGGCTGCATGGTGGTGGGGCACCGAGGCTACAGAAGTGAGACTTTCCTCAGTCTCACTCTTGCCAGTAATGCACGCGTCTTGATCGGCATTGGGCTTGGGTTAATATATCTTTGTTGGTGCTAAGTCATGGTCAGGGAAGAATGCTGTTATTTATGCCCCCCGCCCCTAAGCTCTAAGTAAGAGGATGGTTCATTGTCTCATAAACACCAACATGAAAGATGCCAATGGATTTTAATATAACAAGTTTTCAAAGATTTTCTCTGTCCTAATAGAACTTTTAACCATAAATTCACACGTCCAGATAATTTTGTATAATGACAGCTGATATTACATGAAGGCAGTAGAGTGTTGGTAAAAGGATCCTGCATTTTGTAATCAATAAGACACGACACCATTCACAGCTTGCCTCCTCACAGATAGCTTTGGGGAAGTGAGACCATGGACACGGAGTACTTGCACGTGCCGGGTGAGTAGTGGTGCTGGGTAGAAGCTGGTTTCTCTCTGTCTTCCCTGTTGGCCAGTGTGTTTAGTCTCTCATAAATGTCCATCTAGTACTATCACAAACATTTGTGTTATCTTTACACCTATTGAATGCATTTGCATGTACAATTTGATCTCTCCAAATCACTAAGGGAACAAGTGAGGTAGTTGCACGGGCAAGTGTTCTCCTATGTCCCAGCTGAGCAAAGGCTGCTCAGAGGGTTGACTGATTTGCCCACACTCAGTGGAGTCAGGGCTCAAATCAAGTTAGATTCTAAATCTGGGGCTTTTTCACCATGTGCCATTGAGTCTGAGAAGCATGTTGGCATTTTCTGGCTATTCTGACAGATAGGGGAATGGAAGAAAATCCAAAGTATGTGTTAGAAAACGTAGATGTTTTCTCACATTATTTAAACATTTCTTCCCCATACTAGGCCCTTTCCTTGTTATGTTTTCTTTCTCTAAAAGTTTACTTTCTCCCTGTATCCATTTACTCACATACTCACTCATTAATTCATGAACATTTCTAGAATCCCTACTACGTGTATCAAGCAGCATAACAGGTGCTGAGGACACACACACACACAAGCCAACCCAAGACATGGTCTCTGCCCTCTCAGTGTTACTGGGGAGAAAGATGTGCCCACAAATAATCCTAATACAGTGTGTTAGTTTCCACAGGGGAGGAACGGGATGGAAGCAATGCAGCTCAAAGGCAGCAGTGATCAAGGAAAGCTGTGACAGGTGGCCTCATACCCGGCACTGGAGGAGGAGAAAGAGCTGGCTGCTGCTTCTGAGCCCGTCTCTCAGCTGCGAAGGTGCTGACGTCAGTCCCTCCCTCCTATGGCTTGTTAGTTTGTAGTATGCCCTCAATAAATGTTATTACCACCATCATCTCATTCAGCAAAAAATCATTTCATTTTATAAATTGGACCTCACATAGGAAAATATGATTAAACAAAATACCTTTAAATTCTTTACATGTTGGTTTCAGAAATTTGCGTAAAAGGGTACATGCATTTGATCCCAAATTCTGGATGACACTAAGGAGAATAATCTTTACATTTTATTTATAAAAGTTTGAAAGAAACATGTTACTGACTTCTTCCTCCTCTTTCTTCTATTGCTTATGGCAGGTGACATGAAAATGGAGGCTTTCTAATTTCCTGTTCAGAAATTCTGCTGTTCTGCTTGGAGTGCCGTTGGTATGCCTGAGGCGGTTAATCAGTGTTATTATTCATTTTTTTTCTAATTTTTGTGATTTGATTGACTCTTACTAAGTTGTGCCCCTTCCTCCTGGATGTTTACACATTTAATTGCAATGGGAAAAGACTCGGAAGTCCCAGAGATTTCTCACTCAGGAGAGTCAGCATATAAAGGTGCTCAACCCTCAAAAGCAAGCTTGGTTCACAGGCCACATGACTTCTCAGGGCAGTCCATCTCTGAAAGTCCTGATGCTATCTTAGGCTTTTGTGAAAGGAAACTTTCTGTTAACCCTATTTATATATTTATCATTCTATTTTTTTCTGCTTTCTTAAGTTGCCTCAGTAGAGCAGGGTATGTGCACTGGAGGTGTGTGTATGTGCCATAGAAGATGTTCTGGGGAATCTTGCTGATTTCATGATGCTTAGTAGCCAGGGAGGGATGAAATGACAAACTCAACTAAGATTCCCAAGAAAAATGAAGACCAGAGTTGCTTTGTTATGTCTTTTCTGGGAATTGGGATTCAGATAAGTCAGTGGCCTAAAATGAACTTAGCCCACTGTTTTATCTTACTTCCTCTTTGATAACCGTTCACATCTCCAAAGCCCAGCACAGAGAGCCTGGCTCAATTGGAATTTAGAAAATCCAGCAGGCATCAGTGTGCCAGGTATATCACATTTCTTCCCTTAAGAGAAAATGCTGGGCTGCCAATGGCATTAGTATTATAACTAGTGGAGCCAAAACTAGAACACTGTGAGGGAAAAACTCAAAGCTCTATGACTTAGTTGTTCACTGATGGAGCGGTCTGTTTAATCTTCTATCAGATTCCCAATTTGAATGCGTCACTCTTCTTTACTCTGTAGGCTGATCTGATTATACTTTTGACTTGAAATATGAAAAAAATTGATGTGCACACAAAATATAAGCTGGTTCTGTGAAAGCAATTATGTTTTTTTAATCACTACCTACTCTATTGATGATGTTAGGGAAATTTTAAATTTGAATATATATTTTATTTTTGCTTATATAACTTTCAATTTTGTTAACAAAACTAAAATCACACCAGAGACAATAAAAGTTGGTTTGCAAAGGAATTAGGCATTCTGGCAGTTACTGTGCAATATGTTAGCTTCTAGGATTAGAAAAATACATGTATTATGTTTTACTGTAAATCATGTTACATTGTTTATATTGTCTATCAGTCAATTTGTAAAACATACAACACCATTAGGTGTGAGGTTTAATATTATTATTAGTATTACTATTACTATCAATGACATTAAAGAAATACATTCAATGTTTAATAAATATCCATTATCTTTTTTTTTCAGGATATTTACATTGTGCTTCAAAGATGATGAAATTAATTTATACAAATGTCTAAGGCAATAGAAATAGAGTGAGATCAACATAAATGTCTTGCAAATTGGGAAAGAGAAGTATCTTCTATTGAATCCTAACCACTTGCACTTGAAGTACATTTGTTTTAGAATTTAGCTAGTTATTTTGTACATTGAAAAAATAGCTTAGAAGTTCATTAGCTGATGGCGATAGAAAGACTACCTCATTTTGAACCCCTCCAAATAGCAGAAGGAACAAGAAGATATGGGCAGAAAGACTTCTATGTAAGATAGGTATATTTGGGAGGCAAAAGATGCTTCCTTATTAAAAACTCAAACTTCAGCTCTAGAATTAGGCTGTAGGTAAGTTCAACTCTACCACTTACTAATTGTGTGAAATTAGGCAAGTTATTTGATCTCTATAAGCTTCAGTTTCTTCTTTTGTAAAGATGGAAATAATAGAAGTTCATAGAGTAAGAAAAATAACTAAGCTACTTACTAGTCTGCTTAATACTAGGCGTGTAATTAATGATAGTTATTATTGATATTATTCTGGACGAAAAGGTTTAAGTGTACTACTAAACAACAAAATCTCATGAATCAATTTCAAGATTACTAAATGTTCTAAAAAGAGATTGTGTTTTTTACATAAGTAACACGTTGTTCTGCTTATAATGTCTTTGGAATTCTGTTAAGCCAGAAATAGAATCATAAGAATCCATGCACAATCCACATTTGTTACGTTAAAATACAGGATAGGCTGACAGACTTTTATGTACTTTTATTTATGAGAACAACTAAAATTAAGGGGTGAGGATTTAGGGAAGTTAACTCAATTGCTGTTTTTCTTTCCCCCTTAATGTAGTGTTTGGTATTTAAAGAATATTATGCAGAGCCAGCATGAGTTTGGGCAATTGTAAAACTATTCCAGCCACAGGAATTATGATGTATCAATTTCATATGTTTACCAAAAATGTGTGACATCAGTCTAGTTGGCATAAGAATAAAAATGGCAGTACCAGTAAACAGCATATAGTAGCTAAAGCCAAAAAAAGGTACTCTAGGGTGGGGCCTGTGGCTCAAAGGAGTAGGATGGTGGCCCCATATGCCAGAGGTCATGGGTTCAAACCCAGCCATGGCCAAAAACTGCAAAAAAAAAAAAAAAAGTGCTTTAGAAAGGTAATTATTTTGCAATTATCTCTATTTGTCATCACTCTCTATGTCTTGTCATGTCCTAACTGTCCCTTGAGAAAAGGAGCCCCAAACAACTTACGTTGTTGAAAGTTTCTTTAACTTAAACCATGTTTAAGTGTTTAAGTTAAACAAACACCAATATTCTGGTTCTAGTCACGGTCAGTGACTGATGTTGAGCTAGGGTTCATTCTGTGTGATGATGGAAGGCCAGTGGCAGCAGAGGTGACTTGTGTCAATGTCCAGGGCACAAAACCCATTTAGATGCTGGGATGTAAAAGTGAAAGGGCTCCGGAATCTGAGCTGCTCGTGTTTATATAATGTCCACAGTGGTCCTACCTGCTCTCCACGAGGCCGGCTGTTATATACATTCCAATCACAGCTCTTGGAAACAGAGGCAACTGGACTATAATAGATTGCACCTAGTCACACCTAGTATCCTAGTTTTGTTCCTGATCCTGGTGAGAAAACAGTGAGTTTTCCCAACTAAGTATATGTATTATCTGTAGGTTTTTCACAAATGCCTTTTGTCAGGTTGAGGAAATTCATTTCTATCATTTCTGTTTTCAGTTTGCTGGGAGATTTTTTTTTTTTTTAAATCAGGAATAGAGTTTGGATCCCATCAAATGCTTTTTCAATATCTATTGCTTTTCTTTCTTTCTTTTTTTGCAGTTTTTGGCCAAGGCTGGGTTTGAACCCGCCACCTCTGGCATATGGGGCCAGCGCCCTACTCCTTTGAGCCACAGGCAATGCACTGCTTTTGTTTCTTAACAAATTACGTTGATAATTTCTAAATGTTAGATCAACCATACATTCATTTCTTGGATAAACTCAACTTGGTCATGATGCAGTACCCTGTTTATGTATTGTTAGATTTATTTAATAAAAATTTATTGAGAATACTAGCATTTATGTTTGTGAGAAATATTGGAATGTATTTCTTGAAATGTCTTGATTTTCATATTTTATTATGAAAATATTATAATTCTGGCCTCAGATCAAATTGAGAAGCCTTCCTTCCCTTTTGATTTTATGGAAGCGTTTGTATAAAATTGGTATTACTTCTTTTTTAAGTGTTTGGAAGAATTCACCAGTGAAGCCACATGGGCCTGGGGTTTTCTTTGTAGGAAGTTGTAAACTACAAGTTCACTTTCTCTAGTAGATATATCTACTAAAGATTATCTATTTCTTTACGTTGGCTTTAGTAGTGTCTTTAAGGACATTTTTTAATTTTTCAAATTCATTTAAGTCATCAAAATGATTGATATAAAAGTTCTTCATACTACAACCTTAAAATCTTTCAAAAATCTATAGAATCTGTAACTATGTCACTTCTCTTATTCCTGAGATTGGTAATTTATTTCTTCTTTCTTTTTCTCTTTTTTCTGTTTGACTGGTCTATGTATACATTTATTTATTGGTAAATAAAACTTATCAATTTTTTTGTTCTTATCAAAAGCCAACTTTAAATTTGATCTGTTTTCTGTTTTTTTATTTCATTGATTTCTTCTCTGCTCTTTATTACTTTCCTTCTTCTACTAACTTTGGGTATAATTTGCACTTCTTTGTTTAGTTTCTTAAAGTGGAAAGTAAGGTCATTGGTTTGAAATCATCTTTAATATCTAATGCTGTAAATTTCCTGTAAGTGGTACTGTATTGAGGTCCCACAAATTTTGATACATTATCATTTTTATTCAGTGCAAAAATACTTCATAATTTCTTTTTCAGTTTCTTCTTTGACTCATCAGTTGTGGGAAAGTAGGAAAAAAGGGGCAAAGGGTTTGGAATATAGGATTAGTCTTAGATGAGAGAAAGGCTACTGTCCCTGGGCTGGACAGGAAGGAGGAAAGGACAGACACTGATGAAGATGCAATCCTGTGAGGGGAAGGAGGAGAGATGCCGGAAGTGGAGAGGAGTCCACCTGGTCCTTCTTTTTCTTGAGGAATTCAGGGGTAAACTATCTACTTGGTGTCAGGGGATAGGTGACCTGAGTGTGGTCAGGAGACCTTTCGTGGGGAATGATGGTGAGAATGAACTCTGGACACATAGCAAAGTCACTAAAAGTATATTGTATAGTTGTTCTCTCCTTTGCCTAGCTGCCTAAGTATAGGATCAGAGGGGACAAATAAGTATAGGATTGATTCAAGTTCAGGATTTTGGTGGACTCCTTTAGAAGAACACAGTGGAGTGAGAACGTGAACGTTACTGATGGGAGAATGATTAAAGGGGTGGTTTAGGTGACAATAGGAAGGGAAGACAAGACAGGGAAGGAGAGGACTGGGGGGAACGTGAGCAGGGGGCAGTGGGTCAAGGGACTAGCATTTTTTGTGATGTCGAAAAAACAAGTTTAAGGGGATTAACAGAGAGAACAGAAAGTTTAAGGAGGTTGTGTGATCAGGCTGTGGGGGATTAGAGATTTAAGTTTTCATCAGCAAAGCAATTCTGTGAGATGGCAAGTTTCAGGGTGTGGCTGTGCACATAGGTGACAAAACTGGGTTAGAATTGAGGGCTACTGGAATGTGGAGGGCAAGGAACTGCAGAGTAAGACTTTATGTGGGGCATACATGAGGACTCTGGAATCACTCAGGATAGTGTTAGGACCAGGGGCAGAGAGGACAGTATGAATCAGGTGATGTTTAGTGCCAGAGGATGAATGAAAGGAAGGTGGCTGATGGCTGTGAGATAAAGGCATTTAGGCTTGTAGGATTGTGTACTAGAAGGTACAAGCTTACAGGATGCAGGGGCTGTGCATTAAGAGAAGATTCTGACAGTGAGCTGGAAAGCTGGGAGAGCACTGTCTCTGTAGCTGGAGAGGGCTGTGGAAGAGGAGGGTACCCAAAGGGAGGCCCATGTTTGAGTTCAGCAAATAAGCACTGAAAGATTTCCTTCTGGAGGTTGAAAATGCACTAAACTTTAGAGTTCTAGAGGAGACAGCAGACAGATTTGGGAATGAATCTGGGATGTGGGCATTTGCTTCTCTTCTGATCCAAATTAGTTTACTCTTAGGAATTAAGGGCAGGATAGGTGAGTACAGGGGCTTGTCTTTGGGACAGTGATTGAAGGTGACATGGATGTGGGGCATGTTTTCAAAACCTCACGTTTTCAAAAGAAATTTTTATGGAAGGCACCTTTAGTGTTGAATTTAATATTCCAAATACTACTGAAAGCTTGATAACTCTAGAAATCTGTGAATTTGCCTACTTAAGACCGAATTTAATTTCAAATATCAATGAGTACTTTTCCTTACTGACCACTAAGTTGTTTTCAGAGATTATTTCCAGGGCCGTAGTTCCTAAGCCCCCATTACAGTAAGAATAGTCCTCTTACCCTATACTAGGGTTCCATAGAAAGCATGGTTCTAGCTGTGGGGCTCCAGCTGAGGGCCAGTGATGACAGCACTTGGTTGTGCCTCTTTTTACCCCTTTAATAACTCTCTTCCTATCAAGGTATCTGCCAAAGTAACCCTTGGATGGAAGTGTATGAAGGGGAGGGTTTACTTCTGCCTTCCCTGAATTATATCACACAAATTTACTTTCTTTATTGGTGAGAACTTTATCTCTGAATTGAGTCCACTGTTCCCCTAGAAGGGTCAAAATTTCAAATCACATGTTATTATTCAAATCCATTCTGATACATGTAGAAATAACAAGATACAGTGGACATCCCTGGATTGTTTACCTGGCAGGAGGTCGTTGGGCCGATTGCTTCACCTTGTTCTGCCTTGGTCTCCACTTCAGTGAGACACTGTTAATAAAGCAGGACTCACCTTGTAGGGCTGATGTGACTTCTGAAGTTAACATATGTGAAGTTCTTAGCCCATGGGCCAGCATACAGTGAATATTTAATAAGTAGTGGTTGTTACCTCTGTTACGAAGATTATGCAAGAATCATGCCAGGGTTTAACACGAGTAAACTCATTGCATCTTCACAACAATTTTGTGAAATGGCTATTTGTGATGACAACTGTCAGATTAGTAAATTGAACTTCAGCACAATTCCACAGATCATCTTTGACCTTTGATCCAAGGTCAAATCCTAGTAAATTGCAGAGCTGAGATTTGGCAGTTAGTCTTTTGATTCTAAACCCAGTGTTCTTTCAAATACAGTTAAATCACCCTAGGCAAATTATTTAAAATTTAGAAAAGAACCTTTCAGAATGTTCCATTATTGCCATAGCTTATTATAACCCCTCCACTCAGGTGATTTTTTGGGGTCAGTCTCAAGAACCTTATGCAGAATTGCATGCTCTTTTCATCTTTTTCAGTTTTCAGGGGCACAAAGAGAGATATGTATATGGAAGTTTATTTTCTAGGCAAGGAAAATCATAGTGAGAGCAATTGGTTGGTTATTCATAAAAAACTCAGCAACCAGGCTCAACACAATCAAAGCTAAGCTGAGGGAAGCCACAGCTGATCTGAAACATCACGAGAAAAGAACAGGGACACTAAAAGTCAGAAATATTGTACAATCACACTTTTCCTGATCCAAGCACATCAGAGTTCATCTAGTTAGCAGTGAGCAGAGCTGCCCAACTGAGTTCCTTAATTCCAACACCAGGCTGCTCTGTCAGGCATACCTTTCCCAGGAATTCATATATTATGTGACTTTACTTCCTCTCTTGGGTCAGTGTTTTATTGCAGACCAGGGTAGAGCTTTCACTGGTCTTGCAAATTTCCCCCGATTTGTTCCCTTAATCAAATATGAGAAGCTCCCTATTGCCTGGGGAGGACTTTTAATTATCTATAGTCCTTGAGTAGTTAATGTCCATTCTGATCCCAGGCCTAAAGTGTCCCTGTTCCTAATGTCACCTTGTGGAAACACAGCTCTGAGTGGCAATGGGGATGTTGGAGATTATGGAGTTCTATCCCTTTCTGGTGTAAATGACCAAACTAGGGACTGAAGAGGTTTCACAACTTTCCAACATTATGTGGCCAGATAATAGCAAGGTTAGCACTGTAACAATTAAAACCAGAGGCCATATCTTGATGAGGAAAACCAGTCATGGGATTGGGCAGATTTTGGAGGCAGAGATATAGCCACTCAGGGCAGGGTGAGGAGGGAGGTTACTTAACCCCCTTGAATTTCAATGCCTTCTCTACAAAATGTGCTAACAATGGCCTCACAGGATGGTTGATAACTGAATGTAGTTGTGCACTTAGTAGAATGTCTGGTATGTGGGGTGTGCTAAACAAACAGATTTTATAAATTTCCTTTGCACTTTGTACCACTGGTTTAAAAATAAGGCATTAGCTCCATTTTAACATATTTCCGTCTGAACCCATTGCCCTCTACTAACCACATCGGCACAAACCTGTTTCAGAAGTAATCTGGATTGTGGTCATGAGTTAGCCCTGACACCCACAGGCTCTTACTGTTTTGGTTTAGAAAGCCCGCAGAGAGCCCTGTTCACATTCTGGCTTCAGCTTCACCCTCAAACCTTCCTTCAGTCTGTCCCTTACCCTGCCTGCCACACCCCTGCCTGGCTACCAGGCTGATGAAAGTGTCCGTTTCCCTCCCTTCTGAATGTCCCTGACATTCCAGTCCACATCTCACCTTGGGATCTTTGGCTGGAGCTGCAACCCAGAGCAAGCTTGAACCAGTCCTTTCCTCTGGGCTCAGTGAAGTCCATCGGGAAAGGTTGTTGAGGCAAGTAGTCCCGTCTGCACCCTCAGAGGCCACACATTTCTTTGCATATCTGCTAGTCCCAGGCAGAACTAGGGCCCTGGAAACACAGAGTGCTGGAGGGAGGTGATGTTTCATGATCACTCTGGGACACAGGGCCCCCCTCCCCCTAGTGTTACTGTGCTCTGTGAAAGAATGTGAATAGTCAGGTTCCTACCTACCTGGGTCATGTCGGCACCTGGGGTTTCTCTTATGATCTAGTAGAGATTGATGTCCAATGGGAGTCTCTGTAGATACCCTCAGATGGTCTGACCTCTGCTCTGCTCCTGTTCCCCTTTCTAGAGATGGAGTAGGGATTGCAGGGGGTGGGCGTGGTTCTTGCTTCTTCCCTAGCAGCTGGCTTTAGTGATGTACTTACTGCACCCTTATGGGGTGGTTTAGGGGTTGTGCCCAGCCTGATTCTCCAATGTGATCACCTTGTGATCCCATATGGCTTGGCCTTGGAGAAATGACCTGCCTCTGTTGTCCTTCTTACTGCTTTGAAATTCGTCTTTTGACCTCAGCTGTTGAGGTCAAAAAATGATTTTCATGGTGTCGACCTGGAGATTTGACAAAAGTTCTTGTAAGTGCTAAGTATCCAATACATAGGGCTTTTTGTGAGTTTTGCTCAATTAGTATAAATGACAGTGAACCCTATAAAATGTTACAAAATTATTCCAATTTTTTTCTATCAAAATAATAAAAATGTTACAGATTAACTTTTAATAGTTTTAATGAGCCTCACGGTGGAGGGTTATACTGTTTGAACAGAAGGAAGTCAGTAAGAACTTATGTTGCTTTTCAGCTCTAATGCTACTGTCTGGCATATTGGAGGAGCAGCAGCCGGGTTCAGCTTTCTGAGCTTCTGTCTTGACCCTGGCTCTCCAGCTGAATCACTTGCCTCATACAGATCGAGATTGTTTATCACTTTTGGAGACTCTTGCTTTTCTCCTCCTCACTATCACTGGCCAGGATTATGGGGGAGACTGGCATTGCTTTGCTGAAATTCCAATGAGGCAATGTCTTATAAAATTGGCCATTCCAGATACACCATTAAAAACCTGTATAGTAAAAGAAAGGTAGAGTTACAGGATTTTTAAAAACCACTGCAATTCACAATTCTCCTCTGGCACTGAACTCTTCTTAACCTTCATCTTCTTCCTCCCTTTCCCCCAGTTAGTGGGAATATTAAGACTAGGACTTCAGCTTATAAACCCGCATTGGCCAGCTATTCTATAGGGTGGCCAAAAATATGTAAGGGGAAAAGGCAGCCATTTCTTTTCCTCTTTTTGATTGGTTTACAATTACTCCAGATTCATGAGTACATTGTTTAAACTTGCTTTTCCAAAGTCCCATTAATCTTTGCTATTGGTTCATCTCCTGCTTCCAAATATGATCTCACCCCCAAGTGCTGCCCACCGGTTAGCAATACTATTTTCTTTACTCAATCCAGGAAAATCAGCATGGAAGATGGCCGAGTTGGTACATGTTTAGAAGCTTTTCAAAGTGAGTCATTGGAGAGTGGGGATTTGATGTGGACTAGTGGCCAAGTAATTATCTGACATTTAGTGTCAGAACTCAGGTGCTGGTAAGGACAGCCAATGCTCTGGTTCATGTACTCATCATTTGGAAGTTTTCAACATTGTGTACCCTTGTTCCTATTTCTTAATTGTTTCTGTATATTTCTCTTCGCAGTTATTTCAAAAATGATAATGGGAGTAAGATTCAAAGCTATGAACTGAGGACTGAACAAAGTCATAATTTTTCTTTTTTTTTTTTGTTGGGGATCCATTGAGGGTGCAAGAAACCAGGTTACACTGATTGAATTTGTTAGGTAAAGTCCCTCTTACAATCATGTCTTGCCCCCAGAAGGTGTGACACACACCAAAACCCCACCCCCTCCCTCCTTCTTTCTCTCTCTGTTCTCCCCTTCCCCCACCCCACCAAGTCATTAATTGTCCTCATATCAAAATTGAGTAGGATTCACGCTTCTCCATTCTTGTGATGCTTTACTAAGAATAATGTGTTCCATTTCCATCCAGGTTAATACAAAGGCTGTAGTCTCCATTTTTTTAATGGCTGAATAGTATTCCATGGTGTACATATACCACAGCTTATTAATCCATTCCTGGGTTGGTGGGCATTTAGGCTGCTTCCACATTTTGGCGATTGTAAATTGAGCTGTAATAAACAGTGTAGTGCAAGCGTCCTTGTGATAAAAGGACTTTTTTTCTTCTGGGTAGATGCCCAGTAATGGGATTGCAGGATCAAATGGGAGGTCAATCTTGAGTTCTTTGAAGGTTCTCCATGCTTCCTTCCAAAAAGGTTGTATTAGTTTGCAGTTCCACCAGCAGTGTAAAAGTGTTCCCTTCTCTCCACATCTATGTCAGCATCTGCAGTTTCGAAATTTTGTGATGTGGGCCATTCTTGCTGGGGTTAGATGATATCTCAGGGTGGTTTTGATTTGCATTTCTCTAATAATTAGGGATGCTGAGCATTTTTTCATATGTTTGCTAGCTATTCATCTGTCTTCTTTAGAGAAGGT
The DNA here is from genome assembly GCA_963574575.1 of Galagoides demidoff. Classification (NCBI taxonomy): domain Eukaryota; kingdom Metazoa; phylum Chordata; class Mammalia; order Primates; family Galagidae; genus Galagoides; species Galagoides demidoff. The sequence continues at coordinate 1,167 of CAUYQV010024589.1, read as the reverse complement.
TCAATTCATATCTCTTGTCCATTGATATATGGGATTATTGGCTTTTTTCATGTGAATTAATTTGGGTTCTCTATAGATCCTAGTTATCAAGCTTTTGTCTGATTCAAAATATGTAAATAGGCTTGGTGCCTGTGGCTCAATTGGCTAAGGCGCCAGCCACGTACACCTAAGTTGGCGGGTTCAAATCCCCAACCCGGGCCCGCCAAACAACAATGATGGCTGAAACCAAAAAATGGCCGGACGTTGCGGCGGGTGCCTGTGGTCCCAGCTTCTTGGGAGGCGGAGGCAGGAGACTCGCTTGAGCCCAGGAGTTGGAGGTTGCTATGAGCCGTGATGCCATGGTACTTTACCCAGGGGGATAGCTTGAGGCTCTGTCTCAAAAAAAAAAAACAAAAAAACCAAAAAAACCCCCCAAATATGTAAATATCCTTTCCCATTGTGTAGGTTATCTATTTGCTTTGGTTGTTGTCTCCTTAGCTGTATAGAAGCTTTTGAGTTTAACTAAGTCCCATTTGTTTATTTTTGTTATTGTTGCAATTGCCATGGCAGTCTTCTTCATGAAGTCTTTTCCTAGCCCAATATATTCCAGTGTTTTTCCTGTGCTTTCTTTGAGGATTTGTATTATTTCATGCCTTAAATTTAAGTCTTTTATCCATCTTGAATCAGTTTTTGTGAGTGGGTCCAGTTTCAGTGTTTTACACATGGATATCCAGTTTTCCCAGCACCATTTATTGAATAGGGAGTCTTTCCCCCAAGGTATGTTCTTGTTTGGTTTATCAAAGATTAAGTGGTTGTAAGATGTTAGTTTCATTTCCTGGTTTCCTATTTGATTCCAAATGTCTATGTCTCTGTTTTTGTGCCAGTACCATGCTGTCTTGACCACTATGGCTTTGTAGTATAGCATAAAATCTGGTATGCTGATGCCCCTGGCTTTGTTTTTATTACTAAGAACTGCCTTAGCTGTATGTTTTTTTTTTTTTCTGGTTCCATACAAAATGTAGAATCATTTTTTCCAAGTCTTAAAAGTACAATGTTGGTACTTTGTTTGTACAATGTTGGGTTTGTCATAGATACCTTCAATCAGTTCAAGAAATGTGCCACCTATGCCTATACCCCTCAGTGTTCTAATTAGAAAAGGATGCTGGATTTTATCGAATGCTTTTTCTG
>CAUYQV010024587.1:0-63552 GCA_963574575.1 Galagoides demidoff | reverse complement strand
CAGGATCAAATGGGAGGTCTATTTTTAGTTGTTTAAGTGTTCTTCAGACGTCTTTCCAAAAGGAACGTATTAGTTTGCATTCCCATCAGCAGTGTAGAAGTTTTCCCTTTTCTCCACATTCATGCCAGCAACTCTGGTTTTGGGATTTTGTGATATGTTGCTAATCTTAGTAGGTGTATCTCAAAGTAGTTTTGATTTGCATTTCTCTGATGATTAAGGATGGTGAGCATTTTTTTCATATATTTGTAGGCTATGTTCCTATCTTCTTGAAGAAATCAGCCTGGGTGAAAATTTTATGAGGAGGACCCCCCGGGCAGTTGAAGCAACATCAATAATACACTATTGGGACCTGATCAAACTAAAGAGCTTCTGCACAGCCAAGAACACAGTAAGTAAGGCAAGCAGACAACCATCAGAATGGGAGAAGATATTTGCAGGTTATGTCTCTGACAAAGGTTTAATAACCAGAATCCATAGAGAACTCAAACGTATTAGCAAGAAGAGAATGAGTGATCCCATCTCAGGGTGGGCAAGGGACTTGAAGAGAAATTTCTCTAAGGAAGATAGGTGCATGGCCTACAGACATATGAAAAAACACAAATAAGAATCTTTCTGAGTGACTGTGTGTTTAATGAGAGAAAGCTCCCATCTCATCCCATGCAAATGCTCCCTCCTTCTCCATAATTGACAGTAATCACTCCAAAATGAAGCCACAGTTCTTGGAGGAGATTCAAGGAGCCAAGGGATTTTCCATCTCAGGGAGCTGGAGAAGCTACATGCCATAATCCCTCAAGATGGAAAAGTTATGTTTCCATCCATGACCATTTTTGGAAAGCAGGCATGAAATTGAATTCCCAGGACTGCTTCAGGAAGCAAGCGCCTAACCCTCCAAAGAGCATCATGAGAGCTTGGTCTCAATGTCACATCAGAAACCCAGCGAGAGCATTCTCCATTAGCTGTTTTGTTTTCATTGACACAGGCGTGCCTGCCAGTAGGGTTTGCTGACCAAGATGTCCTCATTTAAACCACAAATGAGAGAGTAGAAGAGTCAGACCAACTCAGGTGAAAGCTCTGAGCTTTGAACGTGTACTTCATATCAAGCTCTGTTCCAGTGTGTGACACAACAGCGAAGAGAGATGGCATCTCTTGGTCTCATGGAACTCACTGCTTCAGAATCAAGATGAATAAGAAGATCTGGAAAACAAGACAGGGGGACAAAAATAATTCTCAAACTCAGGAGATAAGCCTCTCAGTTACTTAAACTGACCTACAAGGGGCTCTGGGGGATAAAAAAGAATCAGAAAAATGCAAATCAAAACTACTTTGAGATACACCTACTAAGATTAGCAACATATCACAAAATCCCCTCAGTTATTGGAGCCATTTCTCTAGGCCTATGATCCAGTGTGCAGGGCACCCTGAGGGTATTGGGGTGGAGCCAGGATCGGCCACATCATCTCCACCTTGTTCACCCCTCTGGGCATAAAGACCAGTGGTGGTATAGAGGGGCTGAGGGAATTCATTCACTACACACTTCATGGGGACCTTTCATGAAACCTATGCCTTTTTCTTTGTGGCTCCCACTCCTTTGAAAACTTTTATGCCAGCAATCCCTAACCTTGGCCATTCAATGTCTTTATCTCAGTTGATGTGTATATAGATGAGAATATATTTGGTGCCTTTTGCCACTTTGGGTTCAGTGCAGTCTTAATTAGGAATCCCAGGTGATCCCAGTTCCTTCAGGGGCTTTCCTGTGGCACCTGAGCTGAGGATATGCCTGGAGGAAATTTGTCATGGTTCCACCAAGGTTGTGAAGAATGAAATGTGAGAGATTCAATTAAGGAAGATGAGGACTTTCCAATGTTTTTGATTAGCTGGTTGGTTTTTCCTATTCTTCTTTCTTTCCATTTCTCATTTACTCTGTGCATACTATTTCTTACCCTGTTTCATTTTTCCTTTGACACTGTGGAGCTGCACTGTGAACATCCTGTCATTGATGTCTGGATTGTATCTTCGTCTGCACGGAAGTTAATAAGGCAGACACTCCACAGAGACTCCTTGGGGAGGGTCTTCATCTCCAGAAGGAGTCCATCCAGGAGGGTGACATCGTTGTCAAGTTCAAAGTTTATTTCTAGACAGATCAACATCCTTAGCTATTACTCATATTTCTAGCTCTGCCCCAGTCTTCCCAGAATCCAGCACACCAACACCCTAAACCATCTACTCTCTCATTTCCGTCCAAAACGCTCACGCAGCTCTTTTTGGATACTGGCTATACTTTCAAAAATTTAGAATGCTACTACGTTCATGAAAATGTTACTACCCCTGAACACCCTCTTAGCCTGCCAATCTTGTCATGTGGGGCAGGTGGGGAAACCTGATGTAAGCCTGGGATTGATTCTCACCTTCCTATATTAAGTTCAAGTTCATTTTTCATTCCATGGCTGGAGATAGACTTGAGAACTACTTGAAAATGTGAAGAGATGTCTTTTCCAAGCCTATGGATAGTATGTCTTGCGTCATATCTCAGTTTTGCTAAAAATGTCCCTCTGAACCCTGTGCTGCCTTTTTTCTTGTATGCTTTCATTCTGAGGATAAGAGAACACAGCCCACCCTCAATCCACCCAGGGCTACTATGTCTGAGGTAACCATGTACTTGAGCATTGCAATGTTCTGATCTCACAGAGTTATTTACACTAGCTCTGGGCTTAAGCTAGGATGGGAGGCTGTACAACCTACCAACAATATTCATTTGACGCAGAGAGAGGAACAAGTCCCACAGTAGCCTCCTTGATCAATTTCTGCATGTGTGCACACCCGTACTGGACATCATACTCTCAGAATTACCTTTGTTTTCAACTCCAGCTACACCAGGTAATCTGGTCTTACCTTGTATTTACCAAACATAGAATCCAGCCACCCTTTAAGTTTACCCAAAATAACTCAATTCCACAGAAAAGCACGAGTGAGCAATATAGCCTATAATGATGAAAGGAAGAGTAACAAAGAGAGAAAGGTGTCATCATGGTCCCATAGCAAATATTTAGTTCCTCTTCTCCAGGAAGAGCTTGTCGATGAAGTTGAGCTACTTTGCACTCCAAAGCCTCTCAACTCTCTCCTCAGTCTGTGCAGTGCCCCATGTTGCTAGTCCCTGTCTTCCAGGTCTTTCCCCCACCCCACCCTGAAACCTTCAACATGATTTCACCTGTAATTATACAGAGTAGTTCAGATCTCTCAAGTCCCTACCTCAAACTGCACATCTATTCTCATTCTAATTTGGAGAGTGAGTGAGGCTTTCTCTTTACCATAATCCGACCATTTATGAGTGTATAAACAGGCTCTTTGTAGTGATGGGTTCCTCCCCACGTCTATCTCTGCCTCTCTTTTTCTTTTTCTCTCTCTTATACCTATAGTTCTTTTCTCTGTGGCAGTTTCCTGATTTTTACCTTCTATTTTCTGTTTTCACCAAAATTCCTATTAACTTCCCAGTAATTCTTAAAATTAATTGATAGATATCTATTTGTCTTCCTATGTTTGGCAGGCATATAACAGTTGCTATACTGACAGTTTTATTATTAAGATGATAAACTATTGAACTCAAGCACTGTATCGAGTTCTTTGTTCCTTTGAATTCAATTCTCTTCTAATTCTAAATAACCAACCTTGATCTTTGTCAACAAATCTTTCCCACGCAGGTGACGAGTTGTTAGCAGAGTTGACAGCTTCCTTTCTTCTGTGTATGGATGTCCAGTTTTCCTACCACGATTTATTGAAGACCATGTTCTTTCCCTGGTGTATGATGTTCTTAGCACCTTTGTAGAAAATTAAATTTGTTGCAAATACATGGATATATTTGTGAGCTCTATATTCTTTTGTGTTGGGATATATGTTTTTTTTATACAGGTCCCATTTTGTTTTGGTTATTATAACTTTGTAGTATATTTTGAAATCAGGTAGTATGATGCCTCCAGGTTTGTCCTTTTAGTTCAGGATTACTTTGTGTATTTGGGCTCTTTTTGAGTTTCATATAAATTTCAGGATTTTTTTTATTGCTGTGAAAAATGTCATTGGTACTTTGATAAAGATTGCATTGGATCTACAGTTAATATAGTCATTTTGAAAATATTAATTCTTTCAATCTAGAAATATAGACTGTCTTTCCATTTTTTGCTGTTCTTTTCAATTTTTTTATCTGCATTTTGTAGTTTTCCTTGTAGAGCTATTTCACCACCTTGCTTAAATTTATTTCTAGCTACCTCTGTGTGTGTGTGGCTGTTGTAAATGGGATTTGTCTTTTTGATTTCTTTTTTAGTTAGCTATTGGTGTACAGAAATGCTACCAATTTTTGTCTATACATTTTGTATTCTGCAACTCCATTGAATTTATTTATTAGTTCTCTTATGATTTGTCAGTTCCTTATTAATTTATCAGGTGGGACCTTTGAGGGTTTTCTATATGTAAAATCATGTCATCTACAAATAGGAACAATTTGACTTCCTCTTTTCCAATCTGGATTTTTAAAATATTTTTCTCTCCCCTAAGTTCTATGAACCCAACTTTCCATATTATATATTAAATCACAATGGTAAAAGTGGACATCCTTCTCTTGTTTCAGTTCTCAGTGTGATGCTCCCTATGTGTTTGTTGTATACGGTCATTACTGTATTGAGGTACATTCTTTCTACACATTGTTTGTTGAAAATTTTTATCATGAAGGGTATTAAATGATTTTCCTGCCTCTATTGGGATGATCATATGGTTTTAGTTCTTCATTCTCGTGATGTAATTTATTACATTTATTGATTTATTTATGTTGAGCTTTCTTGCTTCCTTAGTATAAATCCCACTTTATCATGGTGTATAATCTTTTTGATGCACTGTAGGATTTAATTTGCCAGTATTTTGCCTAGGATTCTGATTCTTTTTTTTTTTTTTTTGAGACAGTCTCACTTTGTCACCCTTGATAGAGTACTGTGGTGTCACAGCTCTCAGCAACCTTCAACTCTTGGGCTTCAGCAATTCTCTTGCCTCAGCCTCCCAAGTAGCTGGGACTACAGGCACCCACCACAACACCCAACTATTTTGTTGCAGTTGCCACTGCTATTTAGCTGGCTGGGGCTGGGTTTGAACCCACCACCCTCAGTATATGGGGCCAGCGCCCTACCCACTGAGCTACAGGCACTGCCCAATTCATTAGGGATATTAGTCTGTAGTTTTCCTTTTCTATAGTGTCTTCACCTGTTTGTTATTGTGCCAGGACAATGCTGGTCTCATAAAATGAATTTGGAAAAATTTCCTTCTCTACGACTTTTTCGAATAGTTTAAGAAGAATTAATATCACTTCTTCTCTAAAAGTTTGGTAGAATTCAGCAGTGAAACTAACTGGTCTTAAGCTTTTAGAGGGGATTTTTTTATTACTTATTTAGGCTCAGTCCTTATTGGACTTTTCACATTTTGTATTTATTCTTAGCCAATTTATGTAGTTTATATGTGCCCAGTAATTTATTTATTTCCTCTAAGTTTTCCAGTTTTCTGGTATGTAGTTCATAATAGTCTCACTAATGACCTATTTCTGTGATTTCAGTTGCAATGTCTCCCTGTCCATTTCTGAGTTTATTTATTTGATCTTCCCTCTTTGTTCCTAGTTATCCAGCTAGTAGCTCCATCTTCTGTTTCATTGATCTTTTGTATTTCTGTAGTCTCTCTTTTTAGTTGTGCTCTGATCTTTGTTGTTTTTATCCTTCTACTAATTTGGGATTTAGTTTTTTCTTGTTTTTCTAGTTTCTTGGAGTGAAACATTAGGTTGTTTATTTAAAATCTTTGTACTTTTTTGATGTAGGCACTTATTGCTATAAAATTCTCTCTTATTTCTGCTTTTTCTGGCAACCCACAGATTTTGTTATATTGTGTTTCATTTTCATTCGTTTCAAAACTATTTTTGATTTCCAACATAGTTTTTTCATTTAGAAGCATGTTTTTAAAATTTTGTTCAAGTTTCAAAATTTCTCTTGTTATTAATTACTAGTTTTATTTCATGTGGTCAGAAAGATACTTGATATAATTTTGATTATTTTTTTCTAATTTGTTAAGACTTATTTTGTGGTGTAATAACTGCAAACTGTTACATCTACTGATGAGAAAAATGTGTATTCTTCAGCTGTTGGATAAAATATAAATATCTGTGATGTCTATTTGGTTTATAGTGCAGTTTAAGACTGATGTTTCTTTTCTGATTTTCTGCCTGGATGATCTATCTATGGCTGAGTGTGGGGATCTGAATATAATGGGGTCTTTCTTTTTATAGTGGGGTTCTGCTATAATGGGGTCTTTCCTTTTAACTCTAGTAATATTTCTTTTATAAATCTAGGTGCTCCAGTGTTGAGTGCATACCTATTTAAAATTATTATGTCCTCTTGATAAACTGATCACTTTATCATTTCACATATATATATATCTTCATTGTCTCTTTTTCTTTTTTCTTTGAGATGGAGCCTCAAGCTGTCCCCCTGGGTAGAGTGCCGTGGTATCACAGCTCACAGAAACCTCCAACTCCTGGGCTCAAGCAAGTCTCCTGCCTCAACCTCCCAAGTAGCTGGGACCACAGGCGCCCACCACAATGCCTGGCTATTTTTTGGTTGCAGCCATCATTGTTGTTTGGTGGGCCTGGGCTGGATTCGGACCCACCACCTTAGGTGTATGTGGCTGCTGCCTTAGCCACTTGAGCCACAGGTGCCGAGCCCATTGTCTCTTTTTATATCTTTGGCTTAAATTCTATGTTATTTGATATAATAAATGGCTACTTCCACCCATTTTTTTGGCTTCCATTTACATGGTATAGCTTTTTCTATCCCTTTCAGTCTATGTGATTTTATCGGTGAAGGGAGTTTCTTGTAGGTAGCATATAGTTGACTTTTGTTTTTTTAATCATTTAGTCAGTCCAGGGGATTTAAAACATTTATATTCATAGGTTTGGACTTACTCCTATTGTTCTGATACTTGCATTTTTTTTATATATATCCTTTGTTTCTTTCTTCCTTTGATATATTTTTTTTCTTTCTGCTTTGATGATTATCTTCAGTGATAATGTTTTATTCCTTTCTTTTTCTCATTTGTGTGCATCTTCTACCAGTAAGTTTTATTCTTTATGTGTTTTCATAATGATAATGAACATATTTTTGCTTCCAGATGCAGGACGTTTTTTATAGGACTAATTTAGTGGCAACAACTTTTATTAGTTTTTGCTTGTCTAGGATAAACTTTACTAACAGGTTTTTTTTTTTTTTTTTTTCCTGTTGGCACTTTGACTGTATCATCTCATTCTTTCCTGGCCTATAGAGTTTCTTCTGAGAAATCTGCTGTCAGTCAGATGAGGATTCCCTTATGTGTGACTTGACACTTTTCTCTTGCTATTTTCTGAATTCTCTCATTGACTTTGACTTTTGAGAGTTTGGTTATAATGTGCCTGAAAGAGGATATATTGGGTTGAATTTACTTGTATCTTTAAGCTACCTCGATCTAGATGTCCCTATTTTTCCCAACACCTGGGATTTTTTTTAAGCTATTATTTCATTAAATAGGTTTTCTGTGCCTTTTCCTTTCTGTTCACTTTCTAGAGTTCCTATAAAGTGAAAATTCAGTTGCTTAATTTTGTCCCACAAGTCTTGTTGTATTTCTTCATTTTTCTCATTCTTTTTCCCCCCTGTGTCGAGGTTAATTCAAAACACTTGTTTTTAAGTTCAGAAATTCTTCTGTTTTATCTAGTCTGTTGTTGATGCTTTTAATTATTTTTTACTTCATTCATTTAATTATTTAATTCCAGGATTTCTTTTCTTGGGGATACATGTATCTATCTCTTCATTGAATATCTCATTCAGATTATGAATTGTTTTATTTTGTTAAATATTTTATATGTATTCTATTATATCTTAGTGAGTTTCCTTAAGATCATTATTTTGAATTTCTTATCTGGTATTTCAGGGATTTCCTTTTCACTAGGCTATGTTATTGGAAAATTAATTGTGTTTCTTTGAAAGTGTTACATTCTCTTGTTTTTTTCCATGCTTTTTTCCCCACCACATTGATATCTGTGCAACTGGTAGAACAGTTCTTATTCTCATTTTATGAAGTAGCTTTCATAGGGAATGATTTTTCCTTTAGATTTGCCCTATAGTGTTGCTTTAATAAAGCATTTTGACTTGGTTCTAGGTGGGTGAAATAGTGTTGCTGTTTTCGCTGTATTTACTATCAGTAGTGTCTGCAAGTGCCTCAGTGGGTGTTAGTCTGAGGATGTTAGTAGAGGCAATAATGCAGCTTTTCTGGAAACAGAAGCCATCTGTTAGACCTGTTAGACCAGCTTTTAGGCCCCTGAGCATCAGTATACAAGTACATGGTGGCTGTGCCCCTAGAACGAACAGAGCCACAAGTGGCGGCAAGCCCTAGATGGTCTGGTACTTGGGTTCCTGTCAGGGATATACAGTGGCTCTGCTGCTGGATTATTCAGAGTCACTAGCTGTGGCAGGTTCAGATAAGCTGATCTTTAAGACTGGCTCTGCCATTGGAGCAGGACTAACAGAAGCATGACCCAGGCTGTCAGCTCTCAGGCTTTGTGGAGTGCACATTTTGTCTCCTTCTATCCTGGGGTTTTCCCTCTCTGCTATGCTTTACTGTCTGTTCTTTGGGGTGCTGGCATTATGTGGGCTCAGGCACCAGGTTTGTGGCTGTGCTGTTGAATCCAGCTGGCATCATGACTGTAACCTTCTATATGGGAGGGAAGACAGCAGGGTCCCAGAGATGTGAAGATGCAGAGGATATTGGGCTCTTGGGCAGAATTCACTCTGGCAGTGGCTCTGTCCTCCCAGTGGTGTAGGGCCACAGGAACCTGGGTCCTAGGTTATTGGTGGTGGGAATAACTCAGTGCGAGTTCTCGCTCTGGAATAATATATTCACCTGGACTCTAAGTGTCTCTCTATACTGGGAATAGGGCCTGTGGGATTGTGGGACTCTCCAGCAGCTAGGATTGCATTCATCTATGGTGGGAATATGAATTGCTGGGGATTTCCCGCTCAGTTTTTCCTCAAAATGAGGAGTCACTCAGTTCCATATAGAACATGACCAAGTATTTTATTTTGCTTTTCTATGTTGCTCTCCTGAATTTCCATGCCTCAGAAGGTCTTTTCCCAGTGTTCTTTCCTAGACATGCTATTTAATGTACAAAATTGTTATTTTGGAACTTTTTTCTAGAAGAGGTGAATGGTGTACACTTTTCATCAGCCATGATATCTCCTTGACCTGCATTTTTGAAGGGTAGTTTTTAAAGATATAGAATTATTTGTTTACCTTTTCCCAGTATGTTGAATGTATTATTCCATTGTTTTATGGCTTCTACTCTTTCTAATGAGAAATAAGGTATTAATTTTATTCTAGTTCCTTTCAAGATTTTTTCTTTGAATTTTAACAATTAGGATATGATGTGTCTAGATTTTGATCTTTTTGTCTATCTTGTCTAAATTTTACTATGCTTGTTGGATGTGTAATTTAATATTTTCCATACATTTTGGAGGTTTGTAGTCATATTTTTTTTCCAAATATTTTTCTGCCCCCTTTTCTCTTTCCTCTTTTTCTGTAATTTCCAATATTTATATTGTCACATTTTTGACATTATTCTAGAAGTTCTCCACTGTGTGCCTACTGGTCTTCTTGATATGTTCCACAAGTCTCTGAAGTATTTTTGATTTTCTTAATTTTTAACATTTTTTTAGTGTATATTCCCTATTTATTTTCAAGTTTGCTGTTTATTTCACCTACTAAATATTCTACTGAGCCTCCCTAATAATTTTTAAATTTCACTTATTTTACTTTCAACACCAAAATTTCAATTTTATTCATTTTATATTTTTCTATCACTTTATAGATATTCTCTTTGTGGTGAGTCATTGTCACCATATTTCTCCTTAATTCTATAAACATGGTTTCCTTTATTCCTTTTGTTAATATATTTATTATAATTGGATATATATTTATTAAAATTAATTGCATTAAGTAATGCAATCAATTATGTTGCAGTCTTTGCTAAACAACTGATACCCTTAAAGATAATTTATTTGATGATTTTTCCTATGTATTGGCCAAATTTTCATATTTCATTCCATTTTCATGTTTTTGTAAATAATTTGACATTTTAGATACTATATTGTAGCACTCTGGATTCCTATTTCCCCACTCTGGAAGGCATTGTTGTTGCTTTAGTTGTTAGTTTATTTATTGACTGGACTGGTCTAATGATGTGAAATGTTTCTCCTCTTCATTTCATAACCATTATTGTATCCACTAGGAATTTTTTTCTTAGTTACTTTTTAACCTTGCCCTTTTGTTGTTGTTGTTGTTTGTTTTACCCCTGTGTCAGTCAGCATATCTTAGTGGTAAGTCAAAGATTGTTCAAAAGTGTGTTTAATATTTTGAGAGTTTTTTTCTTTTGCTGATGGCTCTGTGTGTAAATTCTAAAATGCTTTCAAATTTTAGGCAGCTATTATATGTGCTGTAGCTGTTATATTCTGCCTATGTAAGGCCTCACATTTAGCCAAAGATGAGTAGACAACTAAGACTTTCTCTTCTCTTCCCCACTAAATACATAGCTTTCTGGACCACCAAAACAGCTGGCATATTAGTAAGACCTATTATGTCTGCCTTGTTCCTTGGATTTCACTACTACATTTTTGGCAAATCTGTTGCTTGGCTCAGTCATTATATAGTGATATCAGGAAGCTATGATGATAATTAATAATTTTGTTCACTTTTATTGTTGCTTTTTGAGAATATTTTCTAATCTCCCCTCTGACATGTTCTGGATCACTATTTAAAAATGTAATCACACCCCACAGCTGAATCCCCAAACCATCATGAGTTACTGTACAATACCCCACAGCAATCCATAAAAAAATTTTAGTCTCTTCCTTGTTCCCTCTGAAATTTTAGGCAAAATATATCATTTTAATAACATCAAGATTAAAAGACATAGAACAGGATGAAAATATTTTATTCTTTGATCAGCAGTAAGGAGAGAGGGAAGAAAGAAGGCTGAGACTTATTTTATTTCTAGCATAGTATCATTCCTAACATGAAGAATTGATAACCGAGAAGGAAATGGATCATTGAGTCGCCACAGAGATAAACATCATTCATTTGACTCCCTTATTTAATAGATGAACAAACTGAATCCTGGGGATATTAGCTATAGGAGTAAGTTTTTGATCGTGACTTTTTGAATACTCATTTATGTGTAGTTAGCTACTTTTTTTTTTTTTTTTAGCAGTGGCAGAGTTGGGAGAATTGAAAATCTGTGTGGCAGACTGACAGTGGCTGTTTGGCAGGATAAAAGTAACTCTAGTAATTTCTTTTGCTTTCTTTCTAAAGAAAAGAATATGCTTTGTGGTGACAGCAAAGGACTATTTCTACAGAAAAGGAAAAATCAATTTCTACAGATGCCAGCCCTGCATTCTCTAGGTATATGGTTAGAAATACAAAATTGAAATATAATGGTCAGGAATTTGTATTAGACCTCAACTGGGGATGTGTGCTGGGGAGAGGATGTGATGAACTCACATTGCATTGCTTCTATACTCATGATTTAGGAACAGACATCTGTTTGAGTCACTGATGTAAATTTCTCCAACCACTACTATCCTCTAGTGTATCTCACAAGATTCTTAGCTGCAACAAGATATCTGTTCCTAGAAATGAGCTAGGTATGAACAAACAGACCTCTTTAAAGGAGGTATCAATTTCCTTTGGCTTGACTAAAGTCTTTATCTTCCCGCATTCCTAATGGTGGTGATTTTTATTTAATGCCTACTCATTATGTTAGATTGCTACATTGAGTCTTGCTTTGCACCAAAGACACTAGAACGTTCATAGTTGACCACCCCCTATATCGACCACCTCCTTAAGTTGACGTAATTTTCATAAATTGGAAGTACACCACAAGTACATATCATGATAGTAGGCCTACTTCCTTATGGTGACCAGTTTGTTATGATCCCTTGGGTGGTCAACTTACAGAGGTTCTATTGTACTTGGTCTCAGGGTCTAGATGTAAAGCCTCTTATAATCTCAGATGTTGCTTGTACATCAGGCACTGGGAAAAGGAATTTTCAGAGAAAATTGCATATAGTTTTTAAAGAAGAGTAGAGAGAAGGCTAGGGGAATCATATTTCTAGGTTCTCAGATGTTGAGATTTAAAAATATCTGATATTAGTCAGAACTATTTTTGGATAGTAATAAGTTCTATAGATTTGATGTAACATTGACCACAAGACACAGAATCAGAAAAATCTAATTCCTTGACATGGAAAAAAGAGAGAGGGGATCAGGATAAAGATAGGAGGAGAGGATATAAAACAAAGGAAAAAAGGAAGAGAAGGAATCAGAACTTGGAGGAGGAGGCAGTAAAGAGTGAAGGGATGAAATTTGGAGAAAGAACAATGGGAGCTGAGCAAGAAGAAAACCAAGAGCAAGGATAACAAAAGTTCTGTTACGCATATAGGACCCGAGCACCAGTGTTCTACTTGAGAGAGGTCTGTTAATCTCTGTGGGTCTCTGTCTTTCCACCTGTTGAACAGATAGCCTGGACTAGGCAATTGCTTAGACACTATTGCCTTAACAGCATCTATGAGAATAATTCATTTTGTCCCTTCATAGACTACGTGTCACAGTGCTTCCACCTGTGTAATCTTATTTGAATCCATCACTCTCCTCTTCATTCACTCTGTCATTATTATGCAGGCCTCACCGGGGTGGGGAATCTGTGGTGTCCAGGCTACATGTGACCTTCCAGAATCCCAGGTGCAGCCCCTCAACAAATCTGAACTTCACAGAAGGATTTGTTCTGTAAAATTTGGATTCAGTACAAAAACCACACTCAAGAATCCAAAAGGACACATGTGGTCTCAAGGCCAGGCCTCGGGTTCCTCACCCCATTATCTGGAAGTCTTCTTCCACCAGCCCTTCAGGAAGTGCACTCCACTAGTTAAATTTCTGTTCAAATATCACTTACTTGTCTCAGGGCCTATAGCTCAGTGAGTAGGGTGCCAGCCATATACACCGAGGCTGGCAGGTTTGAACTTGGCCTGGGCCTGCTAAACAACAATGACAATTGCAACCAAAAAATAGCTGGGCATTGTGGTAGACACCTGTAGTCCCAACTCGGGAGGTGGAGTTGAGAGAATCGCTTGAGCCTGAGAGTTTGAGGTTGCTGTGAGCTGTGATGCCATAGAACTCTACTCTGACATAGCGAGACTCTGTTTCAAAAACAAACAAACAAATATCACTTCCCTGGGGAGTCCTTTCCTGACCATCCTGTGTAATAGGAGTCTTCACCAGCCCTCTTCCTTTCTTCCTCCTCTATCCTACCATTCAACTTCTCTTATTTGCTATGTAGTATATATAATATTATATATAGTATATACTATATATAGTACAAGGGCACATATTCATACATACATTCATACATTCACACATTCATACATTTATTATCTCTTTCTTCATGAGGCAAAGATTTGGCCTTGTTCTCTAATGAATCCTTAGCACCAATGACAGTACCCAGTACCTAGTAGACAACAAGTATGCAGAGAATGAATCTCACATTTGGCTGTGGTAGTAGAACAGGAAACAATTTAATACTCACACTTTCTAGATCAGGAAACCACAAAGTATGATAGGGCATCAGCTTAAAACATCCTGTGATTTAGTGGTTATTTTTGTCTTACTCCCCCATCACTGTGCTCCCCTTACCATAACATCTTGCTCTGATTAATAAATTGCAATCAATTGCAATGCCTAATTATCTCCTTAGGAGGTCTGAAAAGAATGTAATAGATGGAGCCTACCTCTCAGCATGAGAAGGGAGCTATGGCTGGGTAACTCAGAAAAAAATGATTCAAGGGGAAAAAACAATAAAAGAGCAAGTGAAAAGTTGTTCTAGGTAAAAATAACTAAAATATGTTTTCTACATACAAATATCAAGTGTAATGAGATTTGGTTTGGTATCTGACATGCTTAAAGCATGTTTCTCCAAGGGTGGTTGGTAAAACACCTGATTCAAAGATACCGAAGGTACATGATGAAACCACGTGTGCCCAAGAAAACTCCAAATGGACAGACTCAGAATCTCGGAAGGTATACCCCAGAAATCTGCACCTTTACTAACTTCATGATTTTTTTTTTGATGCACACTAAGGCTTAGAAAAAATTGGCTGAAACATTTTGTTTGTTTTGAGACAGAATCTCACTTTGTCACCTTCAGTAGCATGCCATGGCATCATAGCTCACAACAACCTCGCACTCTTGGGCTCCAGTTACCTGTTTGCCTTAGCCTCCAAGTAGCTGGGACTACAGGCACCTGCCACAATGCCTTGCTAGTTTTAGAGGGAAGTTTCACTCTTGCTCAGGCTGGTCTTGAACTCCTGAGCTCAAGCAATCCACCCACCTTGGCCTCCTAGAGTGCTAGAATTACAGGCATGAGGTACAGGACCTCATTTTTCAGTTTTATATGGCTTTTTAAAGAGTCACATATTTCAAAATAGGTGTACTTCCCTTAATTGGTCAACAGTCATACTATGTGAGAGACATTGTGGAGAGTGCTCAGCTGCAGAGATGAATGAGATGTGAACTTTGTAAGGACCTCTGTCCTTGCAAACTCCTGAAGTCCAGAGAGGGAAGACAGCACAGTGCAGGGGAGAGATTCCATCTTCTGTGAATTCAGCCTCTAATTCATTTTAGTCCACACCATATACCTCATGCAGAATTCTATAGTAACATCTGTTACACTTGATTTCACTTAACCTCCCTCTTTCTAGATCAGGTACCAGTAAACTTTTTCTTTAAGCCTCAGTTTTAGCTTGGGGAGCTGCATACTTTTTGTCACAATCACGCATCTCTGCGATTGTAATACAGTAAAACCCAGAGACCATGTGTAAGTGAATAGGTAAGGATGTGTATTCCAACAAAACTTGGTTTAGCCAAAGAGGCATTAGGTCAACTTTCGCCCACAGTCCAAAATTTGTTGATTTCTGTTTTAGATTACAGACTCCATTAGGACATCAACTGTATTTTATTTTATCTATCTCTACCTAGAGGGAGCCTGATACCCAGCACAGGTAGGTGTTTAGAAAATTGTTGTTGACTCAATAAATGATTCCAGTCCTGATATAAAGTGTCATGATCTTAGATAATTTCATTTTCAGCTCTAATATTTAAAAATCATTCTTCACACTTTGAATTTCAATTTCTTCCTCTGACTCACGGGGGAAACATCATTTATCCTGCATCACTCATGGAGTTTTGAAGAGGATCAGGGGGACACTGCGTGTGGATGGATGACTTCTATAAAGCAAAGAGCAGACACAAAGCACACATGAAAGGGACTTTATCTTCTGCCATGTGCTGCTGGACTGTAGCCTGTGAGGTCTTCATGAAAACGGAGTCAACAAGGAACATGCAAATATGAGGTCTGATTTGCCAATTGACGCTGTGTGTATGACAAAAAGAGAGCTAAGGAGCAATTAAACAAATGGAGTATGTGGGAGAATGATTTGCATCCAGCAGCTGTTCTTTCTTGTCTTTACTCCATCTCTGCTGGTGCTGAATTTGTTCTCCTGCCTCATTGCCACCTTATTTGACTTTTCAGCCATGGGTGGCAATCTAGGCAAACTGATTTGTGCACCCAGTGTCTAGCTCTGGTTGCTTTTCTGGAGCTGTCTAGCAATGAGAAGGATTCTCAGACTGTGTCTAGTCTCAGTGAAGAGCTTTACATGAGTAAATGTTGCTAGAGAAACTATGCCATTTAAGGATAGACCTATCATAGATCAAGTTGCCGTGGGGACCTGACTGTGTCCACTATACTGGGAAGCTAAGGAAGATGTATAGTTCTTATGCACTTAAGAAAGGATAACAAGATAATTGAGAAAGTGAAGAAAGGGAAGATGCCAAAATATAACCTGGACCATTTCAAAATTTTAGTTAGATTCAGGCGAGGAAAAATGACGTTCTGTCATCTCTTCTTTCTTCCTCTTCCCTGAAGAGCTCAAATGCTATCTTGTATTACTTAGTACATTATATTGCCCATGATATGGGTCAACTATGCCCCAGTGGACTAATCTGGAAAGCTTTTAACAATTTAAACATTGCCTTTCTCAATAAGTTAATTCCAAAGTTTTCTTAATTGATTTATAAACTTATGAATAAATTTGTAAGCTAGTTTTAATCTGGCTTCCATATGATAGGGTTTTTTTTTTTTGTTTGTTTGTTTTATTTTCTTGCTCTTTGTGAGCACTCTAAACTCAGTTCATCTACCTGCTTCCAACTCTGTTTAGACTTGCTCTAAATGTGGCTCTCAACACCCACTGTACTCAAAAATCACCAGAGGAACTTTTAAGATGGCTTGATGTTCGTGACCCCATTAGGAGAGGTTCTAGTTTAGTGTGGGCAGAGCCTAGGCATCAGTATTTTTTAAAGCCTCTAGAGAAGATTCTAATTTTTTGCTGAAGTTAAATGTAAAAACTTAGACCTTAAGTTCTTGGGACAGATAGGGATAGTTTTGAGTCGTGGCTCCCCCACCCACTATATGACCATGGAAAAGTGGCATTGCTTCTCTATTCCTTACTTATTTCTTCTTGTTTAATGGGGGTAATAAGAGGACCTTCACAGGGTTGCTATGGAGAACAGATAAGATAACAAAGATAAAGCATTAAGAACAGAATATAGCTCATGGTCAGTGTGCAGTAAATATCAACTATCATTGACTTGTAGTTGTTGCTCTTATGGTAGTTGTTGTTCTGTTATTGTTGTTATTATGGTGATGACAATAATGGCAATTATTGTCAGCCTGATATGTATGCTTTACTTTATTTGCCTTCTCCTGTATCCTTGAGGTTATTCTCAGGCACAAACACAAGCTAATTCTCATTCTCTTTTTGCATTTCAGATTAATATGAGTGTACCGACAATTAGGTTACATTGTTTGCATTTGTTAGGTAAAGTCCAAGTTGTAGTTGAGCTCTTCACTGAAGGGGTGTGCCATATACCCGCACATTGTGCTCATTAGGTGAAAGCTTACCGAACCCCCTACTTCCTTCTCTCTGCCCCCGCCCTCCTTTATCCTCCCCGCTGCTTGAATTTCACTGTACTTTCCTCTCATGTGGGAGTGCAGTTGTTTATCTATTAGTTTCATACTAGTATTGAGTATATCAGATACTTGCTTTTCCATTCTTATGATGTGTTACTAATGAGAATGTTCTTCAACTCCATCAAGGTTAATACAAAAGGTGTGAAGTTTTCATCTTTTTATGGCTGACTAGCATTCTATGTTACACATATACCACAGTTTATTATTCCATTCGTGGGTTGATGGGCTTTTGAGTAGATTTCACATCTTGGTATTTGTGAATTGAGCAGTGATAAACATTATAGTACAAATGTACTTATGGTAAAATGAATTTTTTTTTCTTCTGGGAGATGCCTAGTAATGGGATTAGAGGATCAAATGTAAGGTCTACTTTTAGCTCTTTGAGGATTCTCCATACTTCTTTCCATGGAGATTATACCAGTTTGTAGTCCCACTAACAATGAAAACATGTTCCCTTCCCTTCACATCTACACCGGCACCTGCAGCTTTGGGACTTAGTGATACGGGCTATTCTCACTGGGGTTAGGTGATATTTCAGGGTGGTTTTGATTTGCATATATCTGGTGATTAGGGATGAATCTAATTTTCTATTTTTGCTTTTCCTTTCCATTTTACCTTTTCATTCCATTCCATATGAGGCTGTGTAATGTACATGAGAATGGGATCTACTGGAGTCAAGAGATCTAGTTTCTAGAATCTAGTTCTGCAAACAGAATGTTCCCCTTTTCTCAGGGGAGAAATATTTATTCTTCTTTCTTTGCTGGTTCACTAACTTGGAATGTCTTTCCTCTTGATTCTTCCTCTAGTATAATCCTTTTAATCTTTTAAAACAGAAAAAAATTCTAACTTCTTAGTTAAGAATATCTGGATAGCATCGGTTTTATATTCCCATAGTATATTAAATCAGCATTGATTTCTTGATCATGCTTTGTTGGTCAGCTAGAGAATTCCTGCTTCAGGTGGCAGGTCTGTGGGTTGGTCAGGGCTGCTCTGCTCCACATATTGTGTCTTTCATTCTCCTTCTGGGACAAGTGAGTTAGCTGGGGCATGTTTTTCTCTTGATCGTGTGCAAGAAGACAAACAAGAGGACAAGTTCAATGATGCAAGCCCATGTAAAGCTGTTGCTCTTCCTGGGCCTGTTAAAATACCATTAAACAAAGCAGGTCACTTGGTCAAAACCAAAGTCATCATTATGGAAAGAACTTAAATTTGCTACATGACAGAGACTGTGGATACAGGAAGGTATGGAAAATTGTAACCAATAATTTAACCTAGCACATGTAGCAGGATTGAAGAAAAAGGTGAATAAAAAAGCAAATATCCATTTTCATCTAGTAAAACACATCTTAGTGGTAGGAAAACATTTCTCAGAATATTTATTATGGAATACTAATTTGAGAAGAAATGACTAGATGCTTCATTATATAAGGGTGTGTGTGTGAAATTCTTATTCAGAATAAGTATGGGAATTACAGAGTTGTGTTTAAATGATTTTTGTGCTGTTAACTGAGGCCCTTTCAGAACTTTAAACTTGCGTCATGAAAGTATGAAGGAGCACTGGAGTAGGTAGCCCTACCAAACTTACACGAACATGAACACTCTTTTTAGGACTCCAAACAATGCTTTTCTTGTTGGACTAGTGTTCTGTGGTCCTTGTTTCAGGATTTACTATGTGAAATGATGAAAGAGAATTTTCTTGGTCTCTCTCTTAGGAGTTTGAAGAAGGATGAAGATAGGGTAGAAGAATGAGAGTGAAAGAATGAATTCAATAGAGTGAATTCTTGTGAATTCTTATGAATTCTATGAATAGGGTGGATTCTTATGTGCAGTATAAGATGAGGGTAGAATTTTATTCTTTTTCACGTGGATATCTAGTTTTCCCAAGCACCATTTGTGAAAGAGATTATCCTTTCTTCAACAAGGATTCTTGGTACTGTTGTCAATGATCACTTGACCGTATATGCATGGGTTTATTTTTCTGCTTTCTGTTCTGCGTCACTGAGCTATACATCTGTTCTTATGCTGATAGCATATTGTTTTAATTACTAAGGTTTTGTAATATACTTTGGTAAATAAGGAATTATGATGCATGCACCTATAGTTAACAATAACCTACTGCATACTTAAAACTTATAAGAGAGTAGATCTCAATGTTAAGTATTCTTATCACAATTAAAAAAGTACTTTTAATGAAACGTAGTCTTCTCCCATTTTCCATGTTTTCACTTCCTGTGGTTTCAAATACCCATGATACAATATTTTGACAGAGAGACCACATTTATATAATTTTTTTGTTACAGTATGTTGTTATAATTGTCCTAATTGTTGTTAATCTGTTACTGTGCCTACTTTATAAATTACACTTTATTATAGCTTATCTATGTACATAAACATAGGCATACAGGCCTTAGAAGTAAGTATCCCTTATGGACAAATGGGGACTAGTGTAAAGGAAAAGGGCTAAAAATGCAGTTATAATGAATGTATTTTTGGGAATTTTGGGAAAATAGTTTTAATAAAAACTTAATTCTGGGATAGAGCATAAGAAGTTTTGATTAACTCTTCCAAATGATGATAGAAAGTACACATAATGAGGCAATTATTTTAAAAAATTATGCTCTTGGGGAAAGCAAATGACAAATAAATTTAGAAATAGAAAATTTATGAATGCTTTCTGTGCTACAAGTCACTATACTGTCAGAGTAGAACCTGGTTGATGGATTGGAGAATTATGACTTTGAGTTAAAATTGCATTAAATTAAATGCAGAAATTGGCTGGGCTGGGCAGTCCCCATTCTCTGAGATGCCATGCCTCAGGCTGCATGTATGGAGCTGATTTTCAGGCTAGAGGGAGTAGATTATCAGCTCATGCTACTCTCCAGTCAATGTCCATCTTCACTCTTAGTCCTTTGTCCTCTGCTTTTCAACTTCTTACTTAACTCTAATCTCTAGAACATGGAGTCAGAACTCACTGGGCTCTGTTGACAAATAGCTGATAATTGATTAGATGGAGGGAACTGATAGAAGCCAAGCCATAGCTGGGAAGGGACTGAGGAATGCAGATAAGTACAAGGAAGGACTGAAGTAGGACAAAAGACACAAAACCAACTTTGCAGAGTATGAGGGAACTCATTCTGTACCCAGGGGGCCAGGCTGCAGGGAAATTTATTTAGATGGATTTGTAAACCAAGAAGGAATGACCATCTGAGGTGAAGGACAGAAGGAGAAGTACACAATTTGAAGAGGCATGAAGAGTTTTAAATAGTGTCTTTCTGGTAGTTACAAAAGGAAATATATATTTAAGTTCTTTGATCTCCTCATGATTGTTACAAGTTTTTAGAGCAAAATATTGACACTCCCTGTCAAGAAATAAAATAATAAAGGTATCCCTGATAGCATAGGTAGTAGACTCAAATGTCCACAGAGTCTAAGGAGGTAATGTCAATGGGTGGTGCTGGGCAGGGATAAATTGGGGAGGAAGAGGACAGAGGTGAGTGGACCAGGCAGCAAGTGCCACATCAAAAGCATTGAAAGTTGGGGGCAAATACTTACCTATCTTCAGGCAATTGTGTTCCTGCTGGAATGTAGACTCAGAATTGCCAAACATTCTCATTTTTCTAAGAAAGCCCACAAATGCACAGTGTGTATGTAAATTAATACCCTTAGAGACAATGCTATGTGGTTATAGACCAACTCACCATTCAGAAGTCTATAAATTCTGACCATAGGACTACTGTGAGGTGGGATGAGGAGTTCCAGAGTCAGCATTGCTATCAGACACATGGCTGTGGATACCTGTGGCCTGTAATTTACTTAAAAACTGATTTGAAATTTCCTTCTCAGTAAGATGGGGCATGATAAATGGTCTAACATGGTAGAAGCTGTGACAACAGGAAGAGCTAGTGGTCCACCAATATTTCACTGTTCTTCCTTGGTCTGGAGGCATTTCTAAGAAGTGACTTCCCACCTGTGGCTACGTTTCCTAGCTCCCCCTTTACAGGTAGCTGTGGCTTTGTGAATAGTTCTCATAATGGACTGAGGACAGAAGTGATTTATATATTACTTTGGAACCAACACTTTCGGAGAGGAGGGGTCCTTTCTTTATCCTCCCTTTCTCTTTTTGTCAGCTAACTACATGTGACAATGGGGGTGACCGAGCACAAGAAGGAAGAAGCCTGGGTCTCTGAACCGCCATACGGAGGAAAGCTAGCTGCCAGCCAGGAACATGCACTTGCATTACTAGATAAGTGATATTTTGGTGGAACTATGGCATACTTTGAGATCAATGTGATGCTATGGCCCATCCCAAATTAATGATATAACTCTTGACACATGGCAGGTGCTAGGTGCATGTGAGTTTCTTTCCCTGGAATCCATGCTCATAGGTATGCACAGATACTTTTACTTTTATATTCTATGCACAGCACTCTCACTTGCCTATTCTGTGTGTCTATATGTGAACAGACCTGTGGGGAGAAATGACAGCTCACCTGCAATGTGTCACTCCCTATCACAGTCCTGCAAGGCAGATATTATCACTTTCATTTTATATGTGCAGAATTAGCAATTCTGAGAAGTGAAGCTATACATCCAAGGTGACCCTGCTGGCAAGTGGCAAAGTCACAATGTGAACTACGTCCTCTAATTCTCCTCCTGGGCTCTTTTTCATAAAGCTTACTGTTTTCCTATCCTGGCACCTAAGAATGAATGGAGTGTGTTGGGGGAAGAATTCTGCATGGCCCTGAATACAATGCTAAAAGCTGTTAGTCCTTTTTCCTTCTTTACCAATAAATTGAGTACAGAAAGCCGCAGGAAACTTTTTAGTAATTTAGAACAATTTTTATGACACCCTATTGGAACCTAAAAACTATTTTTGCTTATCTGAGTTGGATAAAGGATGAGATTTTCCAAAGAAACTTCACACTGAATTATTCTATGATAATAGTATCAGACTGGACTTGCTCAGTTGAATTTAAAATAAATGAAGGGAAAAGATGTTTCAATGTACAAGAGAAAATATGGTCTAATTTCAAGTTTATCTTTGTATCCTTTGTGCCCACACAGTTCCTAGCGTATAATAGGCACCCAATTATGGTTTGGAAGAAAGGAAGAAAGACAAGATTGGAACGATGGAAGAGAAGGTGGAAAGAGGGAGAAGAGAGGGAGAGAGACAGAATGCAAGTGAGGGAGGGAGTGACAGTGGTAAGAGGAGAGAAGGATCAGAAAGAACCAGGAAAAGAAGGAGAGGAGAGAAGGGGTAAAGGGAAGAGAGAAGGAGAAAGAGAGGGAGAGGCAATATATTACCAATCTGCAGTCCTGTGCTCTGTTTTGGATTGAAGTCCCATGCTTGCAATAACTGCTTGTATAAACTCCTAACATAAATTCAGAATCAACAGTCACTGTGGATATCTTGTTTGAGCCCCCACTTTGAAGATAAGGCATCTGAGATTCAGAACATAAGGAAACTTTGCAAGGTCTAGTCAATTGTAGATCCAGGATGAGAACTTTGTTCTCTATATTCTCAATTACACCTTTTAAAATTGTCACCATACAATTGCTGCTGGGATGATAAATGCTGTTGAGATGGATGCACAGAAGCTCCCGGGCAGAACAGAAAAATCAGTGTAAATAAGTGTCTTTGTGTGTCCTCGTAGCTTCATTATTCTGAGCTGGTGACTTAGAATAACCAACCTGGCTAAATTTCACTGAGAAGTTCAGTCAAGTCCCAGCACACATTTAATTTTGGAAAATTTAACTCCAGGAGCTCTGCAAAGATAGGAAGAAGTAAGAAGATAGGAAGAGTTTAAATAACACAGAGAATCTCACCAGCCCCTCTACTCAAACATATGGCCTGAGGCAGCCCAGCATGGAAGTCTCGATCTGCTGTTCCTTCACTGGTAGTTAAGTTCTCCTGTTTCCCAGGGAGTGAGCATCTCGCTCTGCTGAGTGTTTAGTGTTTAAAGATACATATTTTTCATACAACATTGCCCCTGAATACAAGCCAACTCACCACTTCATCTGGTGCTCAACTGAAGAGAGAGCAATCTGTTTCGAAATTGTAGCAAATATAGTCTGTGTTGGATATTCTGAGTAGTAATATGATCTCCAATGTAATGCCTTGGAGGGGTATTGAAGGATAATTTTTGGAGTCCTAGAAGCTGATTGGGCAGCCATTTCTCTGGTGAGATTTGACATCTTAGTCTCTCATTTGCTTGCTTCTGTCACATTGGCATAGCCAAACATCACACGGTTTAATTTGTAATTTGTAACCTTGACTTAAACAGTGTTATCAGAATACATGCCTGGGTCATGGATAATATTGAAGATTCCTGTTATACTGAGGAACCAATAATATTATACAAGATGGGCAATTTTTAAAATGATAATACTTAGGATTCCTCTGATAATGAAGACCAAGAATGACTATTCCTCCAAAGACACCAACTGTCACAGACTTCAAAGACCAGTAGAGGAAAGGTCAGAGGCCCTGATTTCATATCTTAGCTCTGTCGTTGATGGCTGGTGGCACTGGGCATGTCCATTACACTATCTGAGATTTGATTTAATATGAAACCAGTAGATGAACAACCACATGCTCACATGAGAGAAAAATGCAGCTACATTCAAGCGATGGGGAGAGGTGGGGAAGGAGTGGGGAATAGGGAGAGGACTGGTGTGCTCTCACCTAATGGGTACGATGCAGGGGTATATGACACACCTCCTGGGTGAAAGGCTCAACTACAAATGCAAGCAATGTAACCTAATCATTTGTACCCTTATATCAATCTAATATAAAAATAAATAAAATAAAATATGCAGTAGTAATGATCTCAAAAGTTGATTATGGATTTTGTATTGTTCCAGCCTATTAAATATGTTTCGCTTTCTTGTGCACACGAGGACAAGAGAAAATAGCTCTCTAGAATCTGTTTGCCCACCTGCCACTTGGTAGATCAGAAGGCAAGCACCAAAATGGGACTATAATTTGGCTCATTCCCAAATTAGAAGGCTGATGCTGTCTTGCTTTCTTCTCCATGAAAAATGTTATTATTATATATATTTTTTTGCTATTGCAGGTGCAGTCACTCCCTGAAGTCAACTTTATTTTTTACTCCCAGCATTTAAACTGGAAGAAACACCCAGTGTGTGTCTCACATTCCTTCCACTGCAGCCTTGATACAGTGAATTTTTGACTTGCTGAAGGTCAAGGTTGTCCTGGATTTTGGTTTTCAAACTGCTAATATATTATTTTTGATGTCACCAAAGGGCTATTACTTTGAAGATCCTATCCACTACTATCTAGTTCTTCCAAGAATAGGTGACCAAGAAGATTTGATATCTCTTCAAAGTCTGAGAAAAGAACACACTATGATGTTAAGCTTGTCTTTTCTTTCCACTGACCAAAAGTATCAGTGAAAAATTCCCATCCCAGCCAAAGCACAATATAGCCCCATAAAATTCTATCAGCTTTTGAGTTAGGGAATCAAAGCACCAGTATGGAAGGGGCTAAGATGAGAGGACTCAAATACTACTGAGT
This sequence comes from Galagoides demidoff, assembly GCA_963574575.1. Lineage (NCBI taxonomy): Eukaryota > Metazoa > Chordata > Mammalia > Primates > Galagidae > Galagoides > Galagoides demidoff. The sequence goes on along the minus strand of CAUYQV010024587.1, from coordinate 38,839 downwards.
GGGGAAGACAAAAAAAAAAAAAAAAAAAAATAATATATCAATAGTTGAAAATTTTACAAAGAAGCTCAGAACTTTAGATCCATGAAAAACACCCTCCTCTCCTTTTGGGAAGTCCTCCAAACAGGTGACTTGATCTCTAGCTGAAAGAGATTGGATACTCATGAAGGAAAAAATACTGAAAATATAACTCATTCTAATGAAAGGATAAATTCACAGGTCCTTGAATCTATTCTGAATCATCAATAGAATGGCTTCTTCTTCTCAGGGCCAAAATATGGATGTGACTTCTCATGTCACAGAGGACTGTGTTCTTGTTATGTCTGTCTGTCTTCCTCACTGGCCTGTGAAGGTCACAAAGCAGGTACTTAATACATGATCCTCTCTCTCTCTCTCTTTTTTTCTTTTAGAATATCTCTGCTTTCACTGTTCTCATCTTGAAAAAATTCCCTGAGTTTTCTGTGCTATGGAGACAAAGAAAAAGGATGGAAGGGAAGGTGAAATTCAAGGTCCTCTTTAAGAAGTATATTTACATAAGGGTAATTTGTAAATAGAAAATCCTATAAAGACAAGAGTGAGGATTATTGGGAAGGCTGAGCAATTAAATAGAACGATGCAAGGTTAGAAGACAAGCAAGAGCTAAGCAATTTCATGTAAGATGTAAGCGTAAGAATTCCAAGAAAGGGGAGATGACCGTGAGTTGGAGTCCCGTGTCGCATTCAGCTGCCAGAGGCATGTTTAGAAAAGAACACCCTGCAGAACGATCCAGTTTCATTTGTAGGGTAGAAAGCTAAAGAGAGCACTTCCATTTATATTGTCTTTTTCCTTTCACCTTAACGAGTCACAAGAGAGCCCCAATATTCTTCATCCATCAGGAGAAGCCGTGTTTCCTTGAATGAACCACCTCTGCTCTCTGGCCTTTGGTGTATGAAGGGGAAAGGTTTGGCCTGTGGAGAAGAATATACTCTCTTGCCATATTGAAAAGCCCTGACCCTTCGTAATAACTCATTTTTTATAAGGTACCTCCACTGTTTGCTTTGAAACAATACCAAATACCAACTATCAGATGCTAAGTGCGTTGGACAATCTAGGATGAAAAGTGAACATGGTGCTAAAAGAATGAGAGCAGATAATGAAGAAATATTCAGTTGATTTAATTAGAAAGAAAGCCAAGAAAGGTTTCTGAAAGATGGAGGTGGCACGTAGTTTAAAAGTGGATCTGAATTTAGCCTCTGATGAGAATGCGGTGGAAGATTTTGCTGAAGTTTACACCAGGACAGGCATTTTGCTGAGTACTTTTCATGGCTTGTCTCATTCAACCCTTACAACAACACTGTGCATTATAGACAATAATTGGAGTCATTTTTGAAGATGCGGAAGTTATACACAAAGGGGTTGCATAATTCTGCCAATAGGGGCTGGAGCCAAAAACCCAGACAGTCTGAGCTGAGGGCAGTCATTTTTTAGCAGTGTACATGGTGACAGCTATCATCTTATTATGGCAGGTATTATGCTGGATGCTTTAAAACTACATCATTTAAGCATCTCTTTCCAAAAAGCTAAAACTGAGGGAAACTGCATGACTTGCCTAATACCACATAGCTAGTAAGTAATTGAGACAAGCGTGTCTATTTCAAAGCCACATCCTCACTTGGAAATCGAGGGAATATAGAAAAAGAACAGTTCCCACCTTCTCTCCAGACCAGTGATTTTCAACCGGAGGGCCACACGAGCGTGTCGTGAGAGGATCTGCTGTGCACATTTTAAAAGATCATTAATTAAATTATTTTCCAAATAATTTCAAAGCTCAGTAAGTATATTCTCTCTTTTTCACTTTTTTTCTTTGATCAACACAATTTAAGTGTGTCATGGAAGTTTAATTATAAGTTCAAGTGTGCCATGAGATAAAAGAAGGTTGAAAAACACTGCTCTGGACCCTTACAATCTTATGAAGGATTCAGAAAACAAGAGGCAGAAATAGTCAAAATGGATTTGAAATTCTGGCTCAAGATATGAACTTTAGTAGTTGACTACTGTGGGCCAGTATGAATGGGCGATAGTGTCAAGGTTGGGTGGTCTGAAAGCTCTTAGAGGACTGGGGTTAGTGCTGGAATGGACAGAAAGGCTTGTCAGTTTCTCCTTTTAATCATCTCTCCATCTATCTGTTTCCCCTCCATGGATCTTGAAATAAACCTCTTGTCTATTTTCAGCTGAATGGTGTCATGGAGACAGGCCTGGTGTCCAGGAAGTAGAGATTCAAGCAATCTGTCCTGGAGTGCCTTGTGCCTCCCAGTCCAGGGCCAGGGGCAGAGCCCTCTTTCTCAGAGCCTGGTCTGTGCATGGTAGGAGGGGGCTGTGCTGCTCTGCGGGCTGCAAAGGAAGGTCTTAGGGAGGTGTATTAGAAAGTTGCCAATTACTGACATTTCACTGGGGAAGCTTTGGCAAACATTTGCAGAGAAATAAAGTCAGTACAGTTGTGTGTAGAAAAATGGGCCAAGGAAATGCTCATAAGAGGAAAGCAAAAGCATGTCTATTATACGCTTTCACATATTTTTGAATATCATCGTGAAAACGCAAATAGCTACCTTATGTCGTATGTGTGCTATGTGCCAGATGCCGCGCATACCTGATCTCTATTTACAGGGATTCCTTTTTCACGGGGGGTAGAAATGGAGAGTTTAAAGAAGTCAAAGTAAAATTTCACATCTTAGTCCAGGCTGGTCTGAATCCAATGCCTGTGCTTTTTTAACTCGATACTCTACTGTTCTGCAAACATTCAGAGAATCTATGCCACACATAAGACACGATTTCAGCCCTTCCTCTCACATCCAGAAGCAAATTCATGTTGTGTTTTCTAGATTTGGATGTAGGAACAAGTAACAAGAGGTGGTGGTTATGAATATTGAGATGACCTTCTGATAGGCTCAGTGGTGGAGGTGAAATTCTACTCCCCACTTCCATCATGTTTGGTCATCCAAGTGGTAGGTGAGACCTACCACAGAAACTCACCACCTAGCCTATGGGATGACAGGACATGTCTCCTAGTACTATTATTCCTGGTTAAATAACAACCTAGTATGGTTCACAGAGATTTTGTTAGCTTGTAATAGGGCATTTTATGTTTGAATAAGCCAGAGTGGATTGAATGTTCTGCAAATATCCCTATGACTTTTATTACCTCCTTTGAGAAGTGGGGCAACAGGCTCAGGGATGATGGGATGCGCCTAAGTATTTCTACCCTCAGTCGTAGTCTTTTTGCATTGGTGAACAGATTTTTCTCCAAAAGGTCTTCTAGGGATAAAGTTTATCTATAAGCCATGATTCTCATGTAACATATGGAATTCTCTTTTTGACCCAACTTCAAAAGAATAAGAATTTTTTTTCTTTTTTGAGATAGAGTCTTACTCTGTTGCCTAGGTGAGAGTGCTATGGCCTCAGCCTACCTCGCAGCAACCTCACACTCCTGAGAATCTATGCCACACATAAGACATGCAGGCTTCTGACTCAGCCTCCCCAGTAGCTGAGACTATAGTCACCTACCACAATACCTGGCTAATTTTTTCCATTTTTAGCAGAGTTGAGGTCTCACTCTTGCTCAGGCTGGTCTCTAATTCCTGAGCTCAAGGGATCCACCCATCTTGGCTTTCTAGAATGCTAGGTGTGCACCACCGCACCAGGCCTAAGAATTCTTAAAAATACCATACACAAGAGACAAAGTGCATTAAAAGGGAGGCTGTGTGCATATGTACTATTTTGGCCTACTTAGCAGCCCTGCTCCATTTTCTGGCAAAAGACTCCTGCTTTTCCTTGAAGGGACTACAAAGACCCCCTCAGGGGCCAGCATGTGACTCAGAGTACTTGTGTGGTATAGATAAGAGTACAGGTGAAGTCAACCAGAGTCTGTTGTAGAGGTTTATTTTGAGTTTTGAGAGTGAGAGATCTCTATTTTACTTTGGACGGAAGCATGGGAACTTGAAATGTGAAGAGGCCATCTTGCCACCATATGGAAAACAATTAAGCATGAAATTGGAAAAGAAGAAAGAGAGTTGATAACTGAGGAAGAGGGGAGGCAGATGAAGAAAACAGAGAAAGAGAGACAGATGGACAGAGAGAGACTGACAGAAAAAGGCAGAAAGAGACCGAAGGAAAGCAGAGAAAGAGGAGATGCCCTAGGCAGGAGTGGCATATAGATTACGTAAGGATGGTTTTGCTTATTGCTTAGCTGTGGTGACAGATACCACAAAATTATGCATGTGGTTTTTATTATTTATTTATTTATTTTGCTCATCAGCTTTTGTGTTTGTGTATTTAATGTGTAGCCCAAGGCAACTTTTCTTGCAAGATGGCCCAGAGAAGCGAAAAGGTTGGACACCCTTGCAGGCATGTACACACACACAGATCACAGAAACAAGCACATAGACACCTAGAAAGGAAGAACAGCACTCACAGACACACACATACCTATAAACACACATTCATGCACACACACAAAGACATACATGGAAGTGCAGGCAGCGGCCTCAATACCACTGGCACATAATGGTGTCATTTCCATCCCTGGAACCATCTGTCTGGAAAACCATATCTGCTCCTTGGATTTCCTAGTTCTGAGAGCCAACCATCTTTACTTTTTGTTAAATCCATCTTGGCTGGAGTCCTGAAGAACACAGATTCATACTTTGGTGCTTCTGGCTCCATCTTGGTCCCTCACCACCTCTGTGACCTCATTCATTTCTCTTATCTTTGCAAAGGCAGCAATGATACCTGGTTCATCCACCTTCAGTGTTGTGAGAGCTGATCAGGACAGGAGTATAAGAGGCTTTGAAAGTAAAAAGAAAAAAATGCTATACAGATACCTGAACATGATCATGGAACATCTATCCTGAAAAAATCACCATAGCAGGAATGTGGCGATGGTGATTATTTTTTAAGTGCAGTAGTTTTTACAGTGGATGAGGCCATAGAAAAGCCAGTCCACACTGGCAACGCTTTTTTGAGGCAACAGAAGCAGCTATTAGAAGATGTCAAACATTTGGGGAGCTGATGTATCTAATGGGAGGGAATTGCTTTGAGCGGAGATGATTGCTACTTTTAAGGGCACCTTGAGGAAATGGCCCAGAAAATTAGCATGATCACCTGCTGCAAAGTGGTTCTCACTTCTTCATTTGCTTTCAAATGAAAAGAAAATGGGAGAAGGACACACAATCCTGATCTTTATTTTTTACTGTTTTTGCAGAGTTAAATCTTTGGTTAAAAAAGAAGAAAAACATTTCTCTGACTTTATCCTCACGCTTCTCAGGCAGGGGGTGTTTTGTATGTGATTTGTTGGTTTCTTAGCTGGTTTCCATTAACAGCCATACCGCTATAAATACCCAGTGTGGTAGAGAAATAATAGATACATGGCAGTTACGAACAATAAGTTGTCTTCTGGAACCACACTGAAATCTCCTAAAGAAACCATCTCAAAAGTATTAATTCAAAGATAGTATCTAATCTGTACTAAGTCCAGGACAATAGAACAAATGTTTCCTGGTCATTATCTTCTTTAGTACTGACACATGAGGTAGGTCTTGGACCATTTCTTTTAGATGGGGGAACTGTGGTTTAGATGAGAGGTTCCCGAATCTGGTTATACATCAGCATCATCTGGTTATACATCATATTCTTTGGCCGAAGCCCCAGAGATTCTTTTAGGAGCTTTCAAAGAGGGCCAGGCCTATGTGGATTAAGTCAGTTCACCAGGTAATTCTGACATGCGACTACGTTTGGTTAACGTTGTGTTAAATTACATGACCTGAGATTACGCTGCCAGCTGATGAGAGCAGTACTTAATCTAGGTCTGTCTTAGTCCAGATTTCTCTCTTTTTGTTTCATCATTTTTATTGGTGATCCTTCTAGGTGACTTAAACAAAACAACCAACCACGAACATCATTTGTATTGCTTCCTACACTGGAAACATTTCATTGAGAGATGTGAAATCACAAATCCTATTGAGTCTACCCTTGTGACCAAATGGGAAGAAATATTATTTTCCCTTTAGTAATGCTTTTGTCTATATACACCAAACACAGGGCCCATTAAATTCTCATTGTTCTACTCCAGATTCTGTATGTGACACTGGATTGGTTACTATATGTCTGCTTGCTAAAGAAATTAAGAGAACAAAATACATTCACTAGAGTGTGGAAGGTCAGCTCTCCTTAATAAAGAGTTTGTGGCTATGTGAAATTGGAAAAGAAATGATGTATTCTGAAGCTATTTTCATCCCATTAACTTAAGTCAAGAAGAATAAAGGCAAAGGCAGTTTCAAAGATTAGCTTCCACATCTGATGTGCACTGAAGGGGAATACTGACTCTTTCTGCCACCTCCACTGTCCTTTCTCTCCCTCAGCTTAGAAACTTGAAACTGGAACATTCACAGATGCTGGGAATATACATGTACTTCTTTTGTTTCTCTACCACTGGCTACTGAGCTCAGAGTCTGCAAATTTACTGATCCTTAGGCAAGAGATGAATTCTGCTTCCTTCTCTGAGGCCAGACAGCCCTTCTACCATCTGTCTCCATTAGGACAGAAACCAAATAAATATGGGACTCTGATGCCTTCTGACATTTGGTTCTTGGGTGACAGCAAACTTACTTTAATTTGGTGCAATCCGGTTTCCCCAGTTGGCATGTGTTGTGATTTGGGACATTCTCTCTCAGCAGTTTTTGCCTTCTCAAGGTGTTAAGATAACTAAGAAAAGACAAAGTAAGTCCACCTAGAGAGAGCAAAGAGTTAATCTTTTTCCTGTCAAAATAATACCGACTGTTTCTGATTGATGTCGACCACAGGGACACTTTAGAGTGTTTACCTTTTCTAGAGTGATATACACCTACTTTATATACATGGACGTGTAAGCTTTCTGGTATTCACAGTAAACAGAACTTTGGAATTTTCCCAACTATCTCAGATATTCTGTAACAAAGGTTGGCATTTCATATTTAAAGAGCTCAAGTTGTCTGGGTTTTTATAAAAGAAGTAAATCTGGTCCCCATGGGAGCCACAAAAAGTTTGAGGTGGAAGGGTAGGGAAGATTAACAGAAATGTGTCAAAATATACAGACTGAGATTTGAACCATCTGCATTTAAGGATCAAGTTTCTAGTGGTAGATGGGGGTGAGTTGGGGGAGTATAGCATTAAAAAGTATGCTGTTTGTCCAGATAAATTGTTCGACTCTGTTTTAAGGCCTCCGTCATTTTAACATATACTCACGGTCTTGCAGAGAGAAGCTGACAGTCACATCTGCTACAAAGCTCATCTTTAAAGCCAGCCCAGTGAACTTGCCCTGTGGAGAGTACTCCCTGTAAAATGGGCACTCCAGTGGCCATTGTGGCTTCACATTTTGTCCAGGTCCTCATGAGCATTTTCTTGCATGTCCAATCACCTCAGTTGGGAAGATTTACAGGTTTCTCCTGTTTTCCACACACTCTATGCCCTTGACCCCTGACAGGCCATTCTGGGAAACCAGCTGGTTCCCTCTAGCCCCAGCTTCCCGGAGGCTTCCTCCTGCATCAGTAGACTTAGTTGATGTCCCTTTGTCCTTGCTGAGTTTTCTGTGATAGGCATGATTTTCTCTTGGTTCACCAGTTAATCAGATCTCAAATTCCATCTGACTAATTTGCACCGTGGAGGGTGCCTGTTAGAAATGAATAGAAAATAAAAGGTAATAGCATTAGGTGTCTGATAGCAACTTCCCAAATCACCAAACTCATGACTCTCTGTCTTTAGCACAGTCCCTGCTAACCCTAGTTCTCCATCTCCCTCCCCCAGAGAAGAAGATACTCAGAAGTTAATGCAGGCAAATTTCCACTCAATAGTTTTCAGGCTCTGGTTCCAACTCCTTTGTACTTTACACCTCTGCGGAACTGGCCTGGAACAATGTGACCCAATAATGTATGTTCTTTTTTAGATTAGTGAATAGTTCAAGTGTTTCCCTTCAGCATTACTCTGATTCTTCTTGGTTTTCTATGGTGAGAGGAAATCCTCTAGACCTGCACCCCCAGCCCCAGAGCCCTGAGCCAGTATTGGTTTGTGGCTTGTTAAGAAGTAGGCCACACAGCATCATTGCCTGAACCCTGCTTCTCATTTCATATCCCCTCACATCCCACTCCCATCCAAGGAAAAATTGCCTTCCATCAACCACTCACTGGTGCCAAAAAGGTTCTGGTCTATGATGTGTTAGAAACCAGGCTGCACAGCAGGAGATGAGCAGTGGGCAAGCAAGTGAAGCTTCATTTGTATTTACAGCCACTTCCTGTTGCTGGTATCACCACCTGAGCTTACCTCCTGTCCCATCCACAACCACTCTCGTCCCATCCCATGGAAAAATTTTCTGCCATGAAACTGGTCCCTGGTGCCAAAAAGGTTGGCAACCACTGCTCTAGACTTCTTGGAGGATGATTTGGGTCTCTTAACTTCATAGGACCCAAAGAATTAAACAATCCCAAAAGAGAACCAGCAAGAGAATTCCACTCCCCACTTTGGCTTAATTCACAACCTCTTTAATCTTCTCTCCTGTTTTGTTCTTAACCCCTATGAGGACACCTGATCTTTCTTAAGATGAAGTAAAGCATGGTGGAGAGGACTTGAGCACATGTGGGGGGCTCTTGCTTGGGACTAGAATGTGTAGCCCTGAGGACACCCTGAAAAAAAACAGACTACTACCCTGTCCCAGTCACATACCAGGAGCAGACTAGTCTATGCATGGCAGAAGCTTGAGTATGAACAGCAGCGGTGTGGGACTGATTATGGATTCTTTGCTTTGGACTTTTTCACCTTCCTTCTTTAATCTGAGGTGTAAGACATGATGAAGGTTGTGAAAAATGTCTCCAAAAGGTAACCCAAACTAGACAAACTATCAAAATTGTATTATGGGTTTCCTCTTATTATGAATATACAGGAAATCCTGAAGGAACTTTCATATATAATAACACCCAATATCAGATATGTGTGCCCCCTCAGTGGGCCAGTTGTTTGCTACAATCCTTCTGAACCCCCCGGGCAAATTGAATTTGCTGTATGGTGCACTGATATCCCTAGAAAGACAATAACCTGAGTTATAACAGAAGGAATACCTAAACAAGTAAAAAAAATCATTAATAACAATTTTGTAATATATACAGACACATGTCTTTTTTTTTTTTTTAAGAGTCTTACTTTGTCACCATCGATAGAGTGCTATGGTGTCATAGCTCACAGTAACCTCTAACTCTTGGGCTCAAGAAATTTTCTTGTCTCAGCCTCCTGAGTAGTTGGGACAATAGGTGCCCACCACAATGCCTGGCTATTTTTTAGAGGAGGGGTTTTCCTTTGGCTCAGGCTTGTCTTGAACCTGTGATCTCAGGCAATCTACCTGCCTTGGCCTCCCAGAGTGACACATGTGTCTTTTTGTTTTCAATAATAATTCGAAGTTTTCCATGTAGAAATACCATATATTTCTGAAGAATTATTTCTGTGTATTTTGTATTTTGTGTTGTCATGTTAACTTTAGTTCTCTAATTGTTAATGGTATATGATGGATATTTGTATATTGAACTTAAAAAAAATGAAATAATGGTAAACATTATGCAAAGAAAAAAAAAGACGAAGAAACAAGCTTTCAGGTTGATTAAACCAAAACCACACAAACCTTCAATGCCAGGGTCCTTGTAAACAACAGTAGCCAACTCTGGCACACTCACGCAAAAAGGGATTTATTGGAAAGGTACCAGGGGCTTGTAGAATAGTGAGATGCCCAAGAATAAGCCTGGAGACAAACAGGTAAGCTACACCGAACATTCGTGGGGCCAGGACAAGACCACAAATAGCAGCTCATATATTATATGTTTAAATATTTATGAGTTATAAATCAAACTAATAAGCTATTACATAAAATGTGCCCTGTCCTTTGCCCTTGCCAAATATGTCTTCATTACAACAAGAAAAACATGTGCAGAGCCACAGTAACTTCCAAACAACTGTGAACAGTGTGCATGTTTTCCCAGGGCTATGTAGACACAGCAGAAGAATGAAGAAAACAGAACAAAGAATTCTCCCTGGCTTGCTGGAGTCTTTCCTCGGGAAGGCCATAAAATAAGCGTCCTCTCTTTCTCCCTCTTTGAGGTGTTCTGGAAAGCTCTTTGTTCTTATGTTCAGCTACTCACCCACAGGTAACCCCTTTTCCCTCCATTCTGGGCACTCACTATCTAAACCATGAAGTTTCCCCTCACTCACCATCCAAACTACACAACCTCTGTTCACAGAGTGCCCCAACTAGTCCCTGTTGGCACGACTTTTCACATTTCTGAGGAACCTCTGTCCTCTGCTCTTGTCTTTTCACTCACTTACTCACTCACTCACTCACCCCTGGGCCTTAGGAAAGACCTTGACAGGACACATACAGACCCTTCAGACCAAATTTTATCTACACCATCTTACCTACTTGCAACAAGCCACCACTTGGACAACCTTAGGTCCTAGAGTTATGCACAACTGGGCAGTATGGTCTGTCTACCCTCAGAATTGTGAAGCTAAGGAAGAGAGAAATGCAAGCTGGTGCCAAAAGAGCAGGGAATTCTAGGGCCCTGGGTGTCCAGATCAAGACAGGTGGACTTCAGGTGGGCACATCTCCTCTCCTTGGCCCTACTATAAACAAGAATACGGAAGTCCTAGAGGACCAAGAAGAAGGAAGTAGAAAACCAAGGCTGTCTGGGTGTCACAAGAGCGTGGTAAGCAAGGGTCTGCTATTGTCACAGAGTTAGAAGTAGATTAAGAGTCAAGGTCCAGGGAAATGCCTTCTGACTGGTCATGTCTGGATCGCTAACAGTGCCTGTCAGGGATGTCAACCCTTTTTATTTTCTCTGCTGTATATTGGAAGAATAAGACTTGTCTTGGGCTACATATTAAATTGCCCAAACATTGGCAAAAGCTGATTAGCAATAAAATGGTCCATGTATACTGTTTGTGATATCCAACACCACTGGTAAGTCCCTAAACAAAAATAAAAAACCTCACAAAATCAGCACGCAGCCTACAGGCTGCAGGTGGGATACCCATGCCCTGGATGCACCTGATAACGGGTACAAGAAATCAAGAAATATCACACAACTATATATAGTTGAGGGAGAAGTACTGGAAATTCTTCTCCCAAGACAATATGCAATGGAAGGGTAATACTCCAAATGAATATAAGGAAAAGGGTAGGAAGAGATGTGTTGATAGGGAATCACCTGGAACGAAGTAAGGCTATTTATCTATAAAATAATCTAACTGCATCACAACAGATACAGCCACTGCTATTTCCTGGGAAGATTGATTTGGTAACAGTTAATGAACTAACTGGAGAAGGAAAGATCAGTTAAAAGCCTTCTCTACCTTGGAAGGCACATTAGTGGTCACTTCAGAGACAACTGGTCATCTAAGATAGTGATCCTCAGATCACAGGAATGGGCTTGGGCCTCACGTGTTTCCTGGTACTCTCTGAGACTGCTCCTGCCCCCTGGTTGTAGTATATGATACTGGGTGATGCAGGCAGCTCTGTCCTTGCCCCAGCTGTGAAATACATTGGGAAGCACAGAGGAGGCAGGCAGTCTTGTGTCTGGAAGAACTCCCTAGGCTGAAGTCATCACATCAAGCCCACCGTGTCTCAGAGCGCTCTTCCCGTGAAGGATTAAACAGCTCCCCAGTGGGAAATTTATGTCGCCCCCATATACACATAGGATGCTAAGGAGACCTAGAAACATACATGAAGTAAAAAAAAAAAAAATTATAATCTCCACATGTAAATGTGAACACGTGCTGAGAGGGCTGGGGGAAGATCCCCTTGTTTCATACTCAACGTCTGAGTTTAATGCCTAGTTTGTGGCTAAGTGCTTCTGAAAATCACATCAGATGATCTCTGGGATTTGGGATTACAAATTGTTTCCCATATGACCCATTATTTCAAAAGCTCTAACTCAAGTGTGTAAATGCCTGTGCCTGTGAGCTGAAAGATTCACGGCCTCTGATTTGTATTTTCTCCTCTGAAGACTGAAGCGATGGCGGTGCCTTGTAACTGACGCACATCCCCGTCCTCTGATTTTCTCTGTGTCCTTCCCTTTGAGGCTTTTCTCTCTCTCTCCTTCCCTCCAGCTTTCCCCGCCCTGCCCTGGCTTCAGAGTAGTCACCTTCTCTCAGACCCTGCCTTTTCTGTCAGTGGGTGGTTATGCTTCATCTCATTCAGAATCAATACCTGCACAACTTCATCGACTCCTCCTTTGTCCTCGCATCCAGTCAGTCATCATTTCTGTTCACTCTATCAGTATTGCCTGAGCGATCTCCCATACGCTACCACCCATTCAACCCCACAGTCCCCCTTCAGCCCCTATTCTTGATCACCTTACATCTATATTAAGTCCAGAGGTTAATAGTCTCTTTTTGAAAAGTTTTTCTCCCTTCACTCACTCTTATATACTGTTAAAAGACGTAGCACACCCTGACTAAACCCTGTTTTAGATTATTTCAAGGAAATTTGCAGTCTAAAATACAAATTCCATATTCCCTAGCATTTGGGGGCACTCAAGGCTCTTGATGGAATCACCACCAAGATTCCATCTGTGGTCCGTGAAGGAATCTTAACCATCTCAATAGTATTCTTTTTTTTAATTTCAAATTAATATGAGGGTACACAATTTTAGACTACATTGTCCTCACTTGCAGGATAAAGTTCCAGTTGTATCAGAGCCCCTCACCCAGGGGGCATATTATACACCCTCACAATGTGCCTGTTAGGTGAGATCCCGCCTCATGCCCTCCCTCCTTCTGTCAAGAGCATTCTTATCTGGATACCTTTGCTTCTGTTCAAACAGCCTGAAATTCCGTCCTTTTGTCTCTGCCCTTGCCAAGTCTTCTGTAACCTTTAAAGCTCATCACAAACCTGACCTTGACTTTGAAACATTTCCTGATTGCCTAATTTATAATATTGTTCTCTCTCTCCTTTAATAACCTCTATAATATTCTCTCATTTTAATTTAATGTTAGCTATCATGTTATTCTTCTATTAGTAGAGATGTCCTATTTCTTCAGTTAGGTTATAATTCCTGACTATATAACCTTTCTCTTATGAGACAGTGACAAAAAATAGTAAAAATAATAATAGCTACATTCATTGGGTTCTTACTGTTTGCCAGGCCCTGTGCTGAAAGTTTTATGTGTGATGTCGCTTGATTGCTTACCCTTACTAAATGAAGTAGGCACTGTTATTCTTTTCCCTTTGCAGGTAAGAAAATCAATTCTTAAAGAAGGAAAGCAAATTGTCTGCGGTCACAAAACTAGGAAGTGGTAAAGCCAGCATTTGAACTTTGGTTTTTGTTATGGCAAAGTCTAAACTCTTAAGTAAACCTGTTCTCATAAATTCAATTTTCTGCTCAGTGACCTGTGTCCAAAGGGTTTTTGAGTGCCGACCAAATGCAAGGTATTGCTCTTTTAACTGACTCATTGGTATGATAACTAAAAATAATCAAATGCTGCTCAAACTACCTTACCTGAAATAGGTTACTTCTTGCAAAGGCACAGAACATTCTTGGAGAACCCAAGTGTACTAGCCCTCATGAAAGACAATGTGGCAGATAAAGGATGGCTACATATTCCTTTCTACTTTTTCTCATTGAGAGGGCAAGTCTAATTCTCCTCCCATATGAATCTGAACTGAACTTATTGAGTTGCTTAAGTAATAACATGGTGGGTGATGCAATGCCAGCTTCCAGCCCCAGTCCTTATGGGAATGGCATCTTCCACTTGGGAGAATTCTCTTGGAACTCTTTATGGGGGAATCCTGAGCAACTCTGAAAGAAGTTCAACTACTCTGAGACTATCATGCTGTAGAAGTCACCTGTAGATGGTCAGGTTGACAGTCCCAGGTGAGCCTTCCTGCCAGTACTTTCAAGGTACTAGACACATAAATGAAGCCATCATAGTCCTCCCAGATCATCCATAGCCAGATAAATACCACTGAGTAACTGTAGTCAATTACATATAAAGCAAGAGAACCACCCAACCAAGCTGGGCCCTAATTTCTAACCCATGAAATCATGAGGTATAATAAAATGGTTGTTGTTTAAGGGATTAAGTTTTGGGTTACTCTGCTGCACTCCCTTTGGTTAACTGGAACCAACTAGAATTAGGGACTGTTCATTAGAGACGGCTTTGTTTGGCTCTGTGAACTTATGGGGTCTCCCATAACCTTTCCTTGCTGAGTGCCTGTGCCCTTCTACCTTTCTATAGACTGAATTCCTCTGTTTTCCTGTGGGAAATAATAGTAGGGATTGGTCATTTCATAGCTCCCTAGTTAATATATATGCTTCTGGTTTATAATATGACAAAAATGGAATAATACTTCTCATTTCCATGCTAAAATTCCATGAAAGATATTTTACATTGGGCTCAGCTTGAGTTAGTTTACAACCTCTGCTTCAAAAAGCAGGAGCAAAGGGCCACATCATACCAATATGGCTTCTAGCAGCCACAAATGTGTGTGTCTCAAGCAGGTCTCAAAAAAGTACTCATCCATGTTTGACTTAAGGGCTTTCTTTCTTTATTTTTACATCCTTAAATGATTCTGCTTTCTACTCTGGACTGTGGAGTGTATCAGCCTCCTAGAGTGTCTCATACACTTATTAGCACAATATTGATCTTTTAAGTGGCCTCCATTACTCACTGTCTTTCAGGAGTTCTTTGAGAAGCGCTAGAAATTGGCACCCAAGCACGATCAGCTTCTTTCTTCCCTTTCTCTTGGTTAAAAATCCTCCCCATGAGAACACATTAAAAATGCTGGTCGAGGGACAGAGTAGCTGAGGAGACTAAGGTATATATTAATGTTGCATAATGTGACATTTCACAGACTTCAGTCACTCATTGCTATTTTTTGAATTTGGGACCATTTTTATATACTACGGATATTAATATTTACCTTATGTTTTTCATTAAATAAATTCTTCTACTTAAAACATATAGAATTTACATAAAAAGTAACTATAACTACCACAATGGAATGTGAATATTAACTTCCACGAATAAAGGGATACTGCCAAAATAAGCACAGTGGAAAAAATTCATATCATTTATTCCTGGACACTATTGCTTGCTGAGATTCTGGAAGGTTAGCTCTAATTAGTTGAGATCTATT
Organism: Galagoides demidoff; assembly: GCA_963574575.1. Classification (NCBI taxonomy): domain Eukaryota; kingdom Metazoa; phylum Chordata; class Mammalia; order Primates; family Galagidae; genus Galagoides; species Galagoides demidoff. The sequence goes on along the minus strand of CAUYQV010024587.1, from coordinate 23,661 downwards.
ATATAAGATTAGTACATATAGATCAGTTAAAGAACCACTATTACTATACCAAGACGTTCTCATTTAGGTAATCAGGAGGAGTTAAAGAGAATACAAAAGAGAATACCTGTGTCACTCTGTTATTTAATGCCACAAGTTCATTGTTCAAAAATAATTGTGTGTGCACCTAATATGCACATCCTACATTTTGGGAAACACTTGAACAACAACAATGCAGAGAGCTACTTTTTGAGTTAGACTGTGTGGGTTTAATTTCCTGCTCTGCCCACTTATAAGGCTGTGTGAACTTAGGAAACTATTTCTTCTCTCTGAATCATGATGTCCTAAAACAGGAAATAATAATAATAATACAATAAATATAATCTATCTCCCAGAGGGTCATTATTGAGATTAAATGAGATCATCCATGTAAACCATCTAGAAGTGACTTAATTTTTGACTCAGTGGGTGTTACTTTAATATGCAGTATCTGGCTGGGCATGATGGCTCATGCTTGTAATCATAGCACTTTGGGAGGTCGAGTTGGGAGGGTCACTTGAGGTCAGGAATTCAAGACCAGCCTGAGCAAAATGAGACCCATTTCTACTAAAATAGAAAAACTAACTGGGCGTGGTGGCAGGTGCCTGTACTCCCAGCTACTCGGAAAACTGAGGCAGGAGGAACATTTGAACCCAGGAGTTTGAGGTTGCAGTGAGCTAGATTGGGGCCATGGTACTCTGCCTTGGGTGATAGACTGAGACTTTGTCTCAAAAGAAAAAAAAAAGGATTATCTATCATGACTTGCCGCACCATGGTCACTGGGGATGTCAAAAGAGAACAAGAGGTTTCTTTCATTCTGAAATATTTCACCATCCATCGCAAACATTTGTACCTTCCTATAAACATCAGTGATATCACATAATACTGGCTCCCTATTCTTGATTGTGCAAAGAATTATCTGAAGGATCCTGAGACTGATTTTCTAGTTCTTGTTAGACCTCATGAACAAAAAATTCCTTGAATAAGGCCCAAGCATAGACTCTTTCAAAATGCTTTCCAGAGGATTTTGATATCCACCTGTATTTATTAGATCCCTTGACCTGCCATAACAAATTACCACAAACTAGGAGGATTAAAATAATAAAAAAATTATTCTTTTATGGGAGGCTAGAAGTTCAAAATCAAGGTGTCAGCGAGCTTTGCTCTCTCTGAAGCCTGTAGTAGCATATCCTTTCTTGTTTCTTCCTAGCTTCTGATTGCTGTTAGTACTTGTTGGTGTTCTTGATTTGAAGATTACAGCACCCCAATCTTCACTTCTGAGATATGTATCTCTGTACAAATTACCCTTATCCAAGGATGGCAGATACTGAGTCAGGGCTTACACCAATTTAATATAACCCCATCTGAACTTTATTACATCTGTAAAGACCTTACTTCCATAAGTACTGAAAATTAGGAACTCAGCACACCATTTTGGAAGAACACAAGTCAACGCAACACCAGCAATGCTTGAGAATCACTGTTTTAGAATTGACTCTTGCTGTCTTATAAAAACAACAATGAAAATTTGCCTTGACCACTGTCATGTATTAAGCACTTAGAAAGATCACCTTACTTCACACAATGATGGGGAGATTATTTTCCTCTTGTCCTAATTTTATACATGAGAAAAATGAGATATAATGAGGTTTTGTTTAAAACTTGCTAGTTAGAAATAAAGCCAAGATAGCAACTCAGAAATTTAGATTTTATTATTTCTTAGGGAGAGCCACAACAGTCTTCAGAAGGTTCAGATGTTCATGCTGTCTCCTATACAGCTATTTCAGTGTTGATGGTGATAAAATGGAATTCTATAGTTACAGGGAATACTCTGCCAAGGGTGAAACAGATAAAAAATGAGGTAGAAAAAGCTCTGGATTGAAAGACTGATTTTCTCTCATCTGTAGGTGACTTGCTTTCTGGGGACAGAGGCAAACCCAGCCAATAGGTGCTACTGGTTTCATACTCAAGCTTCCACAAAAGCAGTTGGTTTTTAATCCACTTTTGTATTATATTTCAAGATCTGAAGACTTTATTTAGAAAGAGAGTATTCTGCAAAAATATGTTTGTAAATAACTGGCCTAAATGCTGTCTTCAGCAGAGAAAACCACACATACTCCTGGCCCTTCCTATGCTACTTACATTGCTATAAACTGTTTCCTCAAGCTCCATACAGGTTTAGATATAACATCAGTTATTTACCTTCAATTTCTTTCACAATCATCTCTACTAAAGATTGCTTCTTAAAGTTTCTTTTGGGAAAGTTTCTGTTTAGGAGGTCAGGTTCTTATAATTAGCTGTGACTCTTCATAATTAATTTTAATTAAAAATCCTAGTAACATGAATAAATTTTCTTGGGTAGCAAAGGGTGACAAACGTACTTTCTCTATGTAAAAATAGACCATGGGAATGGATTAGTACCTATTAGGCCTTTGTCTTGTAGAAAGAGGAACATTTATTTCTCTAATATCTAGAGGTAAAGACCTCTTTCCCCTTCTCCCCAAAAGGGCACTAACAATTTGAGTATCTGTTTCAGGATAGTCACAGGTTAAAGAATGGCTTGTCTGATTGGTGATATCCAGGAAAGGGTGAAGAGAATGTGCTGGATCAGCTGTTCAGTTGGCAGGGGTCACTTGGGCCACTACCTACTTCTTGAGCTTGCTTTTTGCCTACTTAGTACGTATACTGGTGAGGCAATGCTCCTGAGTGTGAGGTTTGCAGGCAGCTGTCTTAGTAGGTAGGTGAGATGGTGTGAACATCCCCTCCAAAAATTACCATTATGATGATATAGATAGGCGGAAACTTTAAGTAATGGATTAATGCCATTATTGTGGGATTGAGTTAGTTATTATGGAAGTGAATTAATTATCACAGGAGTGAACCCCTGATAAAAAGGATAAGTTCAGTTCCATTTGCTCTGTGTCTCACCACTCACTTCCATCTTCCATCTTATGCCAGATGCTGGCACCATGCACTTGAACTTCCCAACTGTGAAGAAACAAAATTCTCTTATTTAAGCCACCCAGTCTGCAGTACTATGTTATAGCAACAGGAAGAAAAAACTAAGACAGAGAATTGGTCCAAAGAAATTGAGTTGTTGCTGTAACATGTATAAGCAGTTTGGGGTGATAGGTAGTAGGTAGAGATTGGAATAATTTGGAAGAGCAGGTTAGAGAAAGCCTGTATTGCCATGAACGGAGCATTAGAAGTAATTCTGGTGAGGAATCAGAAAAGAGAGCTGTTGGAAAAGTCTGAATCTTCTTAGAGATTACTTACATCATTGTGATCTGGTTTTGGTAGACATAGGTAGTAAAAGCCATTCTGATACAAGATTACAGGTGGAAATGAGGAACAAGGTGTTGGAAACTGGAGTAAAGACCATTTTTATTATAAAGTAGCAAAGACCTTGGCTGGATTCCTTTTGTGTCCTGAAACTTTATGGAATGTGGAACTTACAAGTGATGAACTAGGCAATCTGGCAGAAGAAATATCTAAGCAGCAAAACATTCATGTCCTTGGGTGGTTACTTTTAAATGCACAGAGTTAGATGTAAGAGGTAAGCAATGACTTAAGGAATTTGTAATTAAAAATGAAACAGAGTGGATAAATTTGGACAATTTGCAGTCTGGCCCCGTAAAGAGTGAAAAAGCTTGTTAGAGGGAGCAGATCAAGGGTGTGGCCAAGTGACTATTTGCTAAAGATATTACCTGGATAGAAGGAAATCAGGACTATTTATCAAGACAATGGGAAAAGGTCCCAAAGGCATTTCAAATATCTTTTAGGCTGCCCTTCCCAACATATCCTAAGAGCTCTAAAAGGACAGAATGGTTTGGGCGGACAAATCCAGGACATCCTTTGTGGGCTCACTGCCTACAGCTATCTCAGGACCCTGATCCATGCATTCCAGGGCCGTTCCCATTGACTTCCCCAGTTGTGGCTCAAGCAGGTGCAGCTCAGGCTGCTTCAGATGGTAAAATCAGTAAGTCTGGGCAGTGCACATGTGACGCTAATTTTGTAGGTATGTTGAATCAAGATTTGTTGGGGTACAGCTACCTTCACCTAAATTATAAAAAATACGTCACACAGCATGGAAGCCCAGGTAGAAAACTTCTGTGGGTCAGAGCCACCACAGAAGGTCCCCATTAAGGGGACGGTGAAGCAATGGCACTGGGAGCACCTTTAAGACCCCAGAACTGTAGAGTTACCAGCATCTGACTTCAGCCTGGAAATTGTGTTTTTTGTTTCACCATTGTATTTGGAAAGTAGATAACTTGTTTGATTTCACAAGCTCACAGCTGGAAGACATTTGCCTTAAGATAAATGGTGGCTTGAGTTTTGCCCATATCTGATTCATATAAGAATCCAGAATTTTGAATGTTTGAGTTGGAACTGAAACAAGTTTAGACTTTAGTGGCTATTGGAATGCAATGAATAAGTTTTATACATGAGAAAGACATGATTTAAGGGGGGGTGTGTCAAGGGTAGAATGCTATGGCTTAAATGTCCCCTCCAAAACTTATGTTAAAATTTAATTGCCATTATAATGCTATTAGGAGGTAAGGCCTTTAAGAGATGATTAGATTGTGAAGGTTCTGCCCTCATGAATGGATTAAAGCCATTATTACGGGCATGGGTTGGTTATGGCTGGATTTTTCTTCTGATGAAAAAAATGAATTCAGTCCTCATTTATTCTCTGTCTCAAATGGTATGCTTACCTATGCCTTCCATCTTCTGCCATGGAATGACCCTTGGCAGATGCTGGCACCTTGATATTGGATTTCCCATCCTCTAGAACTCTGAGCCAAATAAAATTCTATTGCTTATAAATTACCCCTTCTTTGGCATCCTTTTAAAGGAGCAGAGAACAGACTAAGAAAGTGGGAAGTTCATTTCATCAGAGAATGATAGAAAGCCCATTTTAATTTTGGAAAGAAGCCAACATAGTTTATACCTGTGAGATAAAGGTAGTGGAGGGGAAACATATTATTATTCTTATCTGTTTTCTGTACCTATTTCTCAATTGGTTCATAATTTAAAAGGTAGAGAGTTGAGATTATCATATGCAAAACCCTAATAGAATGTCTAAAGTTTTAGGCTATAACAAAAGTAAGATAGCCCCTGCCCATAAGGAAATTAATATGGCTCCATAGATATTGAAAAATAGCATATGATGAATTTCAAATGAATGCTGTTTGGAATTAAATCAGAGGGAGGAATTCACAGGTTTTTTAATGTGAAAGCTGGAAGGAATCTCAGAAATACCCTCATTTGACAAAAGAGGTGATGTGCTCTAAAGATGGAAACAATGTTATCTAAATTCACCCAGGCAGATAGAGGGCAGCAAATGCTCCCAAACCTCCAGCCCTTGGTCTAGCTTTCTCACTGCTTTGTCATCACACTCAACCTAGTGTGTGCTGATTACAGGTATCTGCCGAACACCAGGTTTACTGCATTGTGGGCTCAGCAGTAGGCATTTCACACACCTATGCTACTTGATCTACTATGAGCCTGGTACTACCATGAACCTATTATTCCAATGAAATTATTAAAGCTTAAAGACTCTAAGATAATTCTTACCTAAGGTTGCATTTTTCTAGGACCAGGAACCAAGATCTGAATGATTCCAAAGTCATTCTTCAACCACTTAAACATACCAATTGTCTTTTTTTGGTGTTCATGTAATCAATATTTTTTTCCTATTATAAGTCCCAGAAATAAGCTAAAACATGAAACATGGTAAACATTGAACCTGAGCCTTGGGAATGGCTCTAGAGGGGATGGATAAATCATCAAAGGCCTCAGAACAAAAAAGTCTATATTCATTGGCATCTACAATGCCTGTTTTTGGTTCCATGAAGAATTATTATAATATTAGCAATGCAATTTTGTCCGATTCTTCAGAAAAGAGGACAAATGGCCAGACTTTCAGTTATGGTTATATAAGGAGATCAACAGGCCCTCTCCCTAAAAATAATCTGTAAAGAATCAACACAAGCAACTATTTCCATGCTATGGAAATTGATGAAAGGCACAAAGCTGAGCTTTGGGTAAGAACAGCAGGAGTCAATGGTGTTCTTGCCATTTCTACTCCTTGATCCCATTCATTGACCTAGAGTTTTCTTCCAGGGTGGGATAGACCATGAGGACCAGTAGCTTTGCTACCACAGTTTAGGAGATATCATATATTTGGAGGTGTGGTAATGCTCAGCAACATATTTGATAGAAAAGGATAGATGTCAGGTGATAACAGCCGGAGTTTGCAGTTGTGGCTGTAGCAAACATATTATCAGCTAAGACAGCATGTATGTCTGATGGAGAGTGAAAAATGCTGAGCAAAAAGTAAGAAGCTGGGTCATATTTTTAAAAACCTTAACTTTTAATGCAGTTCCTTATCCATATAGATCCTCAGTAGCTAAAGGCATTTGAACATAGCCTGTATCTAATCATTGGCTATCAGTTAAGTTAGGCAGACCCAATGGCAACCTGAAATAAGACTTAAAAGTGGAAACAAGAATTTAAAAAAGAACAGAAATAAACCCTGACTAGGGACATGCAAGGCTGCACACCTTGGTAGAGGCACATTCCATGGAGTTAGCCAGGCAAGTTACTAAACAAAGAAACAAAAAGCAACAATAACAATCTTTGGAGAAAGGATGGTGAATCATAATCAAGACTTGCTATAACACATTTTCTAAAATCCTCAGTTTTCAACAAAAAGTTGTTGAAAAGGCATGCAAAAAAATAAGGAAGTGAACCATACTCTAGGGAAAAAAGACAATAGAAACTGTCTCTAAGTATTCTCAGGTATTAGATTTAGTAGACAAATACTTCAAAATATTTAGTATAAATATATGCAAAGACCTGAAGAAAATGACATTTAGAGAATGAAATAAAAGCATGACAGTGATAAATAAAAATAGATCTTTTAAAAATAAAGAAATAAAAATTATAAAAAGGAACCAAATGGAAATTCTGGATTTAAAAATCACAAAAGCTGAAATAAAAACAAAAAATACTCCAGAGACATCAAGAGATGATTTGCCCTTGCAGAAGAATCAGTGAACCTGAAGAAATAGAAATCAGTAGAAATAGAAAATGTTCAATCTATAAAGCAGAGAAAAAAAACACCTGAAATGAAAAGAGCCCCAGAGACATACAGGACAGTACCCAAAGCATTAGAAGATATATAATGTCAGCTTCTGAATGGAAAATGCTTAGAGAAGGAAGCAATAACAAATTTGAAGAAATAATGGGAGAACTTCTCTAATTTAATGAAAATCTTTAATCGACATACTGACAATGCCAAATGAACCTCAAATAGAATAAATACAAAGAAATTCAGATCTAGACACATTGTAGTTAAACTGACAAAAGCCAAGCCACCAGCAATAAGGCCATAACCACCTGAGAGCCTCACAATCTTAGATCAAAACCTTATGCAAAGACAATTTCTCTGCTTTTTTTACCTCTTTTGTTAGGTATATGATCAGTGCTCTTCTCCATGGTGCTGTGTGATTTGGATAGAACCAACAAGACTCTCTTAATCAGGATGCTTGTGATCACCTACCTGTAGATGGTGTTTTGTCTATGATGGAGAAAAGAGGAATAGGTAGCAATTTGCACATAAAAGTTTAATGATCAAATCCACATGACCTGGCTGTGTTCAGAGCAGTTATTCTTGTCTGCTGGGGTATATGTATGTCTGTGTTTAAATACACACACACAAAAATGTATATGTGATATATATATATATAAAAATATATATAAATAGAATGATTATATAAATATATACATAAATAGAATGAGCCATTTTGTTCAGAGGAAGATGTCAGTTGCTTTTGGACATTTCAGGCACCTTAAGCTCACTGGATAGGATGGGCGGCTTTCTCACCTCCTCTGAAAATGGTGGCAGGGCTGTTCACACCTGGGGCAGGCATATAGGAGCTTGTTAAACAGAGTGACAGCTAGCCAGCGCTCATTTAGGGCTGGCTGCTCATACCATTTCTCATTCCCCAAACTCTGCTATTGCTCATCCTCTTTCTCTAGAAGGTTTCCCGACCCAGGCTGCCTTAGGAATTTCTAATAGCACCTTTGAGAACTGAATCCTCCAATCAAAGCATGGAATTCTCAGGAAGAATGCAATTCCATCTCCAGTGCCAGCCATTCTCTGTACCATTCCCTTAATTTCTTGGGACCACAAATCCTTTTTCAGTGTGAATTTGCAGCCCAGACAACAATTTCTGGGAAAGTCTGAAGCCTGAGATTAGTTTGTCCATGAATATCTCATCAACAATGGGCCTCATGGTGCCTGAAATAGATCATAAACTGGGCAGATGGAGACAACTGAAGAATTTTCTTCTCTAATCTTCTGTTCACCTTGTCCTCAAAGGGTATCACATTACCAGGATTGGCCAAACTGCTATTGGTCAAACTCTTGGAAGTAGAAAGAAACAGCAAGCCTAAGACCAAACTCCTAGCTCAGAGGACAAATGAAAAGGGTCTAATTTTCTAGCAGTGACATTGCAATGTTCTCAATAGATTTATAAGTTACTTAAGGGCAGGGGTCAGGTCTTATTTTTCTTGTGTCTTTAATACTCATATATATATATAGGTACTTAATGTGGAAACTTTAACTGCAGAATTCCTCTTAGGAGATTATAAGTGGGCTTGGGATTCAAACCAGTTAAATGGTCTCTGGACAGCATAGGTTAGAGATGTGGAACTGACTAAAATGCGTGTTTATTTAGCCTTATTGGATGCTGAAGATTCTTTAATGTTTAGCATCTTCTTAGCTTCTTTTTATGATTCGCCTAATGAAGCATCCATTTGTAGTACTCTCTGACATTTCACAGTGCATTAACGTATATTGGCTCAGGTTTTCTTTTTTTTAGTAGCAGATTATTTGTAAATATACAGAGCAAATAGAATTTTTTTTTTTTTTCTGGGGCTGGGTTTGAACCCACCATCTCTGGCACATGGGGCCAGCACCCTACTCCTTTGAGCCACAGGTACTACCCATAAATAGCAAAATTTAAGTATACTACTTGCATATATGTAATTTTTTTTAGTTTGCTAAACTGAAAATAATTTTCATAAATTCTTAATCCCCTTCTTGATTCCTTACAAATAAAATACAGTGGAACCTGCAGAGTTGATCACCTCCCTACATTAACTACCTCCTTCAGTTGACCTAATTTTAATAGATCAGTCACATGCCACATGTACGTATCAGTGCAGTAGGCCTAGTTCCTTATGTTGGCCACCTCCGTATGTTCTGGAGGTCAACTTACAGAGGTTGTACTATATATTTTAAAATATTTATTCTTTTCCCAATTCCAGCATATTTTTCTCCTAATTCAGCAGGCAGAGGAGTCATAAATACAAAACATTCTTTTGTATATAAGTAAGTCTTTCCTTGCCAGATTCTTTGGCATAAAAGATTCACTGGCATAAAAACTTCATATTACCTTTTCCTGTCAATTTGAGCTATGAATGTGTTTATCTTTTTTATTTTTATCCAGTCTATTAAAGATACAGTTTAGAGTCAATATCCCCTAACCTGTAGGTGGTCCACAGATGGGTGGCATCAACATTGCCAGGGAGCCTGTTGGAAACTTAGAAACCCAAGCCCTACCCCAGACTTGTTGGATGTGAGTTTATACTTTATCAAGATTGGAAGTGATTTGTATGAACGTTAAAATTCAGAAAGCACTATTCTAATCCACTAGTCCTCAAACCTCACTACACACTGGAATCATCTAAGATGTTTTTGATAAAATAATAAATTAGGTCTCATTATTAAAATTCTTTTTTTTGTAATTTCAGATTAATATGAGGTTACAAATGTTTAGGTTACAGTGTTTTTGTTTCTAAGGATAGCTCAACTTACAATTGAGCCCTTCACTCAGGGGTGTACCATAGATCCTTACACTGTACATATTAGGGGACAACTTATCACCCTCTCTCCTCTCCTTTCCCATTTCTCTCTTCCTCCCTCTCCCCAGTAGAATGTACTGATGTTTTTCTTTCGTGTGGGTATGTCTGTTTATATATTGGTTTCATATTAGTATTGAGTACATTGCATACTTGCTTTTCTGATTAAATTGGTATGGGTATTGGGATTTCACACAATCCCTAAGTAATTCTAATGGGAAGCAAAGTTTGAGAACTACACTTTATCATCCATTTGTTACATTTACAGATGCACATAGATAGGTAGGTCTCTGTAAATGAAACTTAAGTGACGTGCCTCTGCACATAGATAGACAGGTCTCTGTAAATGAAACTTAAGTGACGTGCCTCTTTTGTCAGTAAAACTGTGAGATCAGCAGGTAGGTTTATTAATAGGTTCATTTTATAATTGGAAAAAATAAAATTTAGAAGGACAAGTCACACAGAAAGGATAAGAATGATCAAATCTGTCCTATAATATTGCTCTTCTGCAGATGCTATTTTTTTTATACTGCTACATTGCCTCTTACATTGGTAAGGCACAAATTTCTATTTTTAAAACTTAGACTAAATTTACTACATGCCTGCCTGTCACCAAAAGCAAGTCTTATTAAAATAACTTGATTTTTCTATACAGGTTATTTTAGAGGACTTGTTAAATTGGGATAAAATTAATCTCATCATGACTTAAGCAGTTTATGTATTTGTTATTAAAGAAAAGGGTTATTTGGGGTGGTGACAGGGTTTTTGACATGGTGGTGGTTACACAGTGTTTGCTTGATAGTAAACCATTGAGTTGTACATTTTGTTTTGTGCACATTTCTGCATATATTTTACATTCCATAAGTAAAAATAGAGCAACGTCTATATTCTAGGCATTTATGGAAAGATATAAAAATAGCATTTTAGCAGTAGTTTCCTTGCTCTGAGGAGAGAAGCTGTAGAGGAGCAAAGAAGTAGGGGCTTATTCTTTTTCCTTATGGTTTTCATCAAAAAATAAAATATTTCAAAGCACCCTGACCAAAAGCCTCTAGGAATAGCAGGCAAAAGAAAAGTTTGATTGATTTAGCATGATGCAAAAGGAAAGAAGACCTTTTAGAATGACCATGAAAAGCTCTTAGTAAGGGAGGGAACCCTGGGAGGGACTTCTTCTGGGATTTATAGCCATGCTGGGTAACTCTCAGAAGGAATTAAGGAAACCGGAGGCTCTTTAAGATGAAGGGAGTTCAGTGATGGGGTATCCTAATGCATTTTATCTAGGAGACAGGACAAGTATAAGGAGTTAGAGTTATCAATGGCAAGGAAGCAACAAACCCAAGTTAGCCAGAAGAGGCTGGGTTTAGTCATTTGTGGTTGCAGAGAGTGACCTCTCCTCTGCCTTGCTCTGAGTGTGGTCATGATGCTGTCCTGTCTGAGACTGATTGACATTCTGTGAAATCTCACAGTCTGGCTATACAATGCCTATTTCCCCTTCCCCCCCACCCCCATTTTTAAAGCATTCCTTTGAATGTCCTCAATTTCCATTAATTTTAAGGAAAGTTGAGAATTCCAAAAGGAACAAAAGGGGAAGGGTTATAAATTCTTGTGTCTTAATTACTAATGGTCCCTGAAAGTGAGCACAGTAGGGATTTACTTTGGATTTGAACCCTAAAATATTATTATTATAGAACAAAAATATGATCATTTATAACCCAATAAATTTTTAACTAGGGTGAAGTTTTGTAGCTGGGAGTTTTTTTTTTTTTTGGTTGTTCATGTCATTCTATTGACTAATTTTAAATTTTAGGCTGAGTATTCATAATAAAATACTATGAGTAAAAGAATAAACAGTAACATACATAACTGCAAAAGAATAAAAGGGGAAAATGGAGTAGAAAAGCAAGCAAATATGTCAGTCAATTGAAACTAAAATGATAAGACAATAAAAAAATAGAAGAAGCTGACAAAATGGAAAGCACAAAAGAAGGTGGTAGAAACCAATTTAAATATATTAATCACAAAGAAAATGGATGTGTTTGTCAATTATAAGACAAAGAGTCAGGTAAAAATTTTTGAAGATGTAATTCTACACATTTGAAACATAGACTATGGCAAGATTGAGAGAAAAATGATGGAAACAGGCATGTCAAGTAAAAGGAAGGTAAGGTACAAGACAAATTATACTGTAAGATAGAGAGCATGATTAGGAATAAAGAAAATTATTAAATGATGGTAGGTTTAACTTAATAAGAAAATATATAATAGTTATAAAATTACATATATCTCATAAAATAAACATATATCTGTATGTTTATATATGTGTTTATGTATAATGGAAATATATAGGCATGTTAGTAGATTCACCATTGTAGTAGAGATTTTCAATATCTTTTTCTATTTTAAGTTAATCAAATAGAAAAGTGGTAGACTACATAGAGTTGAATATAGACAATGTTTTCATCTTTCTACATTTCAAAAAAGAGACAAAACTAATTTATGATAATAGATATCAGAATAGTGTATTGTACTATTCTTGTACTAGTGACTGGGGAATCATGACTGGGGAGTAGCATGAGGGAGTGATCTGGGGTCCTGATCATGTGCTGTACATTGATCTGGGTAGTGGTTACGTAGGGTTAATTCTTGTACCCCCTGTTACCACTATACCACCACCATCACTGCAACTACTACTACTTTTTTTTTTTTTGAAACAGAGTCTCACTTTGTCACCCTTGGTAGAATGCTTGGAGTCACAGCTCGTAGCAACTTCAAACTCTTGGGCTCAAGCAATTCTCTTGCCTCAGTCTCCTAAGTAGGTAGACCTATAGGCGCCTGCCACAACACCTGGCTATTTTTAGAGACAGTCTTTCTCTGGCTCAGGCTGGTCCCAAACCTGTGAGCTCAGGCAGTACACCTGCCTCACCATCCCTCCCTTTAAAACAGTGGTTACCAATAAGATAAAGAGTAAGAGCAAAGAGTAAAGAGTAAGTAAAGAGTCATTCTATAGGTGAAGAAACAGGGATGTTAGTTATTTTTTCATAAATGTTTGTGAAGATTAACTGAAATCATGCAGAAAACAAGCACAGCACTGTATTTAGCTCTTAGTAGCACTGAGTACTGCTACTCCCATTACTATGATTAGGGCTGTTGTTGCTCTCTGCTGCTATTAACCTCTGATGCCCGGATGTTGACTGGTGTGAATGAAGAAGATGGAAAATAGTTAGGCTGACATGTTTTTGCCCATTTGAGGTGGCTTGATTTAATAGCAAACAAGAACAAGTGATAATCAGCTTATGCATGTGCTTGAGTACTTTTGATGTCCTTGAGTTTCCTTAAGACTGATTTTCTTCCTTAAGTAGTTCAAATTCACCCATAACATCCTTCATTTAGGCTTGATATGGACAAAGTTTTCTAAAGAGTGTCTAGTATTCTCACTATCAGATTGCTCACAAATCCTAAATGAGTTAGGGCTTTACCGTAAAACACATACCTACAAGAGGTCAGATGGGAGAGGGAAAAAAAGGTGTAGGGACAAAAAAGGCCATTCAACCAAGAATTTATTGTGGTTGAAAAGTGAAGTAGATGACTACATTGGCTTTCAAATTTGGGTAGACCTAGAAGCCATCCTGATTTTACTACTTTTTGAGTAGGTCACAGATGGAATTACTTCATGCTGGGGCTTTGATTTCCTTATCTGCCAAATGAAGATGACAATGAAAGTTACCTCTTAATGTCAGAATACATTATCAATCACTTGTATTTATGCTTCTGTGTAGAAAATGCTTAACAAAGTGTCCTTAGGATTACTTAACAGCAGTTTTATAGAAGTTATTGATAATCATTTCCCCTCCGATAAAAGAATCCAATTTCTTAAAAATACTTCTTGGATTCTTCCAAAAATTGTAAAATTAGAACCAACCCCAAATGCAGAAACTTTCTATACTGACCTAAACAAATTAGGTGTGTCAGGATATCTGGGTTCCAAAACTCACAAGATTCAACAATCGCCTTATTCATCAGTGCAAAAGGCCAAACTCTTTCCCATTATATTGTTGTTGACTGACTTTCCGGATCAAAGTCCAAATATAATTTCTGACTCGCATTATAGTACTCATGTTGTGCAGACAATTGAAATAGTAACTTTACCTTATAACAGTGAAGAATTAACTTTATTATTCTTCCCACTACAACAACTTATAAGGCAGAGATCTTATCCTATTTACATCACCCATATCAGATCTCACTCAGGTTTACCCGGCCCTATTACTCAAAGAAATCAAATTATTGATCAATTGATTGGCTCAGTATTCACAGCTCAACAAGAGCACACATTACACCACACTAATGCCCAAGCTTTAAAAAGAAAATATGGCATTTCATGGCATGCCACCAAAACCATAGTACGATCTTGCTCCACTTGTCAGCCTTTCACAGCTCCTCATTTACCTATGAGAGTAAATCCCAGAGGACTAATGTCTAACCAATTACGGAAAATGGCTGTAACTCAATTTTCTGAATTTGGAAAATTAAAATATATGCATCATTCAATAGCTACCTATTCTCACTTCTCCTGGGCTTCAGCTTTATCATCTGAAAAAGCTGATGCAGTCATCACTCATCTGTTAGAAGCTTTTTCTGTCATGGGAAAGACTTGAACTATCAAAACAGATAACAGATCTGCTTATATCTCTAACAAATGTCAAGTCTTTTTAAAATTATATAATATTAAACATACCACAGGAATTCCAGGTAATAGCACTGGACAAGTTATTATTGAAAGGCAAAATTGAACTTTAAAAGAAATGCTCTTAAAACAGAAAAAAGGGGGAGAATAGTATAACATCACCCCTAGAAATAGATTATCTTCAACTCTTTTCACCTTAAATCTTTTGAATATGAATGAGAAAAATGAAATACTAGCTTATAAACATTGGATAACTGTGACCTCACCCCCTCTTGACCAACCAGTTTATTATAAAGATGTAATTAAGAATGTATGGATACCAGCTACTGTTATATGTTGGGGAAGAGGCTATGCTTATATTTCTACAGGAGATAGTAAACTCTGGGTTCTAGATAAGAACTTAAAATTACAACACTGCCCAGAGGTAGTAATACTACAAAAGGAAGATGAAGAAGAAGGCAGTAAAACAGGTAACAACCAATTTGAACAGTACAAGCATGAGCTGACCCTGGAGAGAGAGACGGGACCTTCTGCAGAGAACACTGAAATCGTCTGATGCTACTTGGGGTCAGTTAAAGAAATTATGTGATACTGCCAAAGGTGTGGAACAACTATATTTATTGAGAGCTCGAACGGAAGTGTGGCTGCTGGTGAACTTGGTGAGACCTTGGCAAAAGTCTCTGGCTCTATCAATATTGCAGCTATTGGCTGAGAGAATCTTGAAGAGAAGTCACCAATTTATTGGACTGTTGATTGCTACCATTTGGGGGATCATTGCTATTACTGCGAGTACCGCTATAGCGGGAGTCACCTTGACACAAAATATAAGGACACAGACTTTTGTTCCTGATTGGCATAGAAATTCAGAACAGTTATGGACTGCCCAAAGACAAATAGATACTGAAATATCTAATGAAATTTCTGATTTGGAACAAACTGTCATTATGACGGGCAATGAATTGGTTAGTTTAAAAAGGCAGACAAAAATAAAATGTGATTGGAATATTACCACTTTTTGTATTACCCCTGTAAGACATAAAAAACAGCATTTCCATGGGACAAGGTTAAGAAACATTTGTTGAATCATGAGAATTTAATAAAATGATATTGTAAATTTACAGAATGAAGTGTATTATACTTTCCAACATAAGTTGGAAATGATAGACAGTGATGAGATCTTGAAGGGATTAACAGAAGGAATAGAACAAATGAATCCTATGCCTGAGATCAATGGACTTATTGGAAGTACTGTTGGATCTTTTGCTTTGTTACTTATCTTTTTTGCAGTTTTTGCCTGGGGCTGGGTTTGAACCCACCACCTCTGGCATATGGGGCCAGCACCTTACTCCTTTGAGCCACAGGCGCTGCCCTGCTTTGTTACTTATCTTTTGCTTAATTTTATATATTGTGTGTAAGAAGTTAAATCAAACTAGTAAGGAGAACAAAAGACATGCTGCCATTTTTGCTTTAATGATGTCTGATATGAATGCCAATAAGAAAAGGAAGGGGAAAATATAGACAAAATGCCTATATGCCTCTGGTCAAAAAAGCTATTTGAGAGAGAGCAGTGAAAAGACTTTGTGCAGGCATACTTGTGAGAAACTGAGGCAGAATCCCACGTGACCTGGTTAGTTGTGGGCATAACATGACCAAGGCTCTGGCTGGAATAGCATTCCCAGAGATGTCCAGACTGCATTAAGGAATTAAGGTTGACTTCATAAGGCCAATAAAAAAGCCCTTTGGAAAACTGGCCAGATACCCATCAGTAACCTTTCCTGATCTGTGGTAAGTAATGAAGGTTGCTTGCTGATGGGTGTGGGAATGTAAATGTGCTTGGGGACCTCAAGGGAAGAGGAATTTACCCAATGCATATGGGTATCTAATGGCACGGATGAAATCTGGGCTCGTGAAAGGCTTTTGAGAAATCCAGCCTGAAAATTCCTTATAAAAGTTTCCAGCAAACCCCCCTGACTTAAGGCCTACATGGGAGCAGAGGTTTGCACACAAATTCCTGTATGCCCAGGAAGTTTCTTTATGCCTTGCTTAAAAATTTGAAGTAACAGCCTCTAAGCAGCAATTGGAGTTCATTTCACTGACAGTTCCTTTTAAGCATAGAGGTAAGAGGACAAGCTTTAAAATCCACAACACATCAAGAGAGTCCCCTTTTCCTCACAAGAAATTGAAAATGGAAGAAGCACTTGTACTTCCTCCATGCTCTGTGATGGAAATGCTAGGAGTCATGAAACCCCACTGAAGTGAACATGGGTATCTCCTCTTTTACAGAAAGATAAGGTAATGTGCAGACTACAAATTTAGGTGCTTAATTAAGATTTCTCTGACTTTAAACACTGTATCTTTTTCTTTTCTTTTTTTTTGTTTTAGCTCACCACATTGTCTCTTTTCCAACAGATTCCTTTGTTTTACTACCATGTCTCACTGGTTCAAATTACAGATAGACTATTGCACCTATAATCTGAGGTATTTGCCTCTGTTGTACTAGACTTTCTTTTTTATTTTCTTTTATTTTTACTGATGTAGGGGGTGCAGGAGCAATTTTGTTACATGGGTTAATGCATGGTTGAAAAGTCTGAACTCTTTTGTAACCATCACCTGAAGAGTGTACATGGTGCTCAATAGGTAATTTGTCATCTCTTACTCCCTGCATACCTTCCCCTCCTCAGTCAACAATGTCCATTGTACGTCTCTCTATGTCCTCTGTGTACCTATATTTTAGCTTCCACTTATAAGTAAGAGCATGCAGTATTTTCCTTTTTGTTTCTGAGATGTTTCACTTAAAACAATGGCCTCCAGTTTACTCCACATTGCTGCAAAAACCATGAATTTATTCTTTTTTATAGCTGAGTAGTATTCTATAGTGGGTGTATGTGTGCATATATTTTCTTTATTCAGTCTTCCATCAGTGGACATATATGTTGATTCCATATCCTTTCCATTGTGAATTGTGCCATGATAAAATATGACTACAGGTATTGTTTTAATATAATGATGTCTTTTTTCCTTTGGGTACACACCCAATAGAAATATTCCTAAATCAAATAGTAATGCGATTTTTAGCTTTTCTTTTCTTTTCTTTTTTTTTCAACTCCATGTTCCCCCATTCACAATACAGACCAGGCATGGGGCCTAGGCTGGGGTTGTACATAGGGTAGGTTTACTCTGCCTTCTCTTTCTATATAGTCAATGTAAAAACACAGCTTAGGGTAAGCACCAGGAGGTCTTTTTTCTTTCTTGCTTTCTTTTTTTTTTTTTTTTTTTTGAGATAGAGTCTTATTTTGTCATCCTAGGTCGAGTGCCATGGTGTCTTAGACAGCAACCTCAAACTCCTGGTCTAAAGCAATTTTCTTGCCTTAGCCTCCTTAGTCGTTGGGACTACAGATGCCCACCACAATGCCTGGATATTTTTAGAGACGGTCTCGCTATGGCTCAGGATTGTCTCAAACCTGTGAGTTTAGGCAATCCACCTGTCTGAGCCTCCAGAGTGCTAAGATTACAGGTGTGAACCAGTGCACCCAGCCTTTGACTTTTACCTCTTTAGGAAGTTTCCATACTGTTTTCCTTAGAGGCTGTACTAATTTATATTCCCACTAATAGCATATAAGCATTCCCTTTCCTCCTCATCCTCATCATCTATTTTTTTTTATTTTCTAATAATAGCTAATCTGACTGATGTAAGATTCCATTGTGATTTGAATTCACAGTCATCTGACAATTAGTGGTATTGAGCATTTTAAAAAATATTTTGTGATAATTTTTATGCCTTCTTTTGAAAAATGTCTATTCATGTCCTTTGTTCACTTTTTAACGGAGTTATTTGGTTTATTTTCTTATTGAGTTGCTTGAGTTCCTTGTAGATTCTGGAGTTTGTTTTTGTCAGATGCATAATTTTAAAATATTTTTTTCCATTTTGCAGGTTGCCTATTTACTCTACTGATTATTTCTTTTGCTGTGCATAAGCTTTAATTATGTCCCACTTGTCTACTTTGCTCTTTGCTGTCTTTGCTTTGGAGGTCATAGTCATTTTTTTTGCCTAGGCCAATGTCCAACAGAGATTTTCCTCTAGAATTTTTATAGTTTCAGGTATTATATTTGTCTTTCATCCATCCTGAGTTAATTTTTGTCTGAGGTGAAAGATAAGGGTCCAGTTTCATTCTTATGTAGATGGCTATCCAATTTTCCCAGCCCCATTTATTTAATAGGGTATCTTTTCCCCAATGGATGTTTTGTGAACTTTATTGAGGATCGGTTGGTTGTAGCTATGGGGTTTAATGTCTCGGTTCTATATTCTTTTTATTGATCTGTGTCCACTTTTATACCAGTACCATCCAATTTGGTTATTATAGCCTATAGTATAATTTGAATTCAGTTAATATTCTTTTTGCTTAGGATGCCTTTGCTATTTGGGCTCTTTTTTGGTTCCATGTGAATTTTAGGATTGTTTTTTATAATTCTGTGAAAAATGAAGCTGATATCTTTATAGGAAGTGCATTGAGTCTGTATATTTCTTTTGTTAGTAGTTATGGGCATTTCCACAATATTGATTTTTCTAATCCATGAGCATGGCATGTCATCTCATTTGTTTGCATCATCTATGATTTCTTTCATTAGTGTTTTATAGTTTTCCATGTAGAGATCTTTTACCTCCTTACTTAAATGTATTCCTAGGTATTTTATTTTCTTTGTTGCTATTGTTAATGGGATTGTGTTCTTGATTTTGTTCTCAGTATGATCACTATTTGTGTATAGAAATGCTACTGATTTTTATATGTTGATTTTGTATCTGAATTTTTACTGAATTCATTTAGCAAATCTGGGACTTTTTTGATTGTGTTTTTACAAGTATAAGATCATATCATTAGCAGACAGTGATAATTTGACTTACTCTTTTTCAATTTGGATGCCTTTCATTTCTTTCTCTTGCCTGATTGCTCTGGCTTGGACTTTCAGCTCTCTACTGAGTAACAGTGATAAAACTGCGAGTCTATTCTTATTACTGTTCTTAGGGAAAACACTTTCACCTTTCAGTAAAAGTATTTAGTATACTGTTCACTGTGAGTTTGTCAAATACAGCTGTTATTATTTTGAGTTATATTTCTTCTGTGCCTAGTTTGTTGAGGATTTTTATCATAAAGGAGTGTGCTTTTAGCTTATGTTGATATAATCAAGCGGATTTGCGTTAAATTTTGTTTATGTGGTGGATTGTAATTATTGATTTGCATATGTTGACCAATCCTTGCATCCTTGGGATGAAGCCCAGTAAGTCAGAATGTATTATCTTTTTAATGTTCTGTTGGACTTGGGTTGATAGGATTTTGTTGAGGCTATCTGCACCTATGTTCATCAGGGATACTGGTCTATAGCTTTCTTTTTTTTGTTGTGTCCACCCCTGACTTAGGTATCTGGATGATATTGGCTTTGTAGATTAAGTTAAGGAGGATTCCCTCCTCCTCAATTTTTTGGAACTGTTTCAGTAGGATTGGCACCAGGCCTTTGTACTTTTGGTGGTATTTGACTATGAATTTGTCTGGTCCTGGGTTCACTGCAGGAACTCTACCACCTTATACAAGCTATTAGACTTTCTTGTGTCAGTGGCCTGAGGTTAGGACATTCTTGTCTTGGCTTAGAAGTTAGTTTTGAGAGCAAGAAATCTACCTACTTTTATTTTCTTTGTATTTACAGACATGTCCTGGAAGAAATAATTCCCCATGTATCTATTCATAATAGATTTCATAGATAGTATTATAGAAAGATTCTACATAGGTGTTCTCAAATTCTACCCTTTTTCTCTCAAAGATTATTACAACCTCATTTTTATTTAAACTCAGAGGGACATATTTTTGATACTTCCCAAGACCTATAATTACCTATTCCCACCTGTTAAATCAAATAACTTTATACTTAAGGTGAATTTTTTTTTGTCAGTTTTTGGCCGGGGCTGGATTTGAACCCACCACCTCCTACATATAGAGCTGGTGTCCTACTCCTTTGAGCTACAGGTGCCCTCCCTTAAGCTCAATTTTTGTGAGAGAAAGAACTAGGAAACAGTTGGAGGTATTCTGTCAAGTGTGGGAACTTAAGGTCCCTGTATAAAAGCATTGATTTGGGAAGGGCAGAAGCAGCAGGAACTTCTTGCCTCCAGCAAATGCCCTGTCTCCCCATGACAAACTGGGCCTCAGGGTACTTATCGCTCTAGCTTAACGCATTTGAGAAGAAGTCACACTTCTCTACACACAAAATTCAAGCACTGTAATAACATCCACTCACCAGCATTCCTGAGTCATTTTATCACTTTGAATGTAGGTTGACACCTTTCAACTACATCATTTTACTCAGTCCCACTTCTGAACTTGTTATAAACTGAATGCTGTGTCCCTCCACAATTTATAAGTTGAAATTCACTGTGATGGTATGAGAACATGAGGTCTTTGGGAGGTCATTAGGTGAAGGCAGAGCCTTCATGAATGAGATTAGTCCCTGTATTAGTCAGAGTTATCCAGAGACACAGAGTAAATATAGATAAATTATAGATAGATAGATAGATTAGATAGATTAGATATTGATACATGAGAGATGATTTTTTAGGGGAATTGGCTCACACAATTATGGAGACTGAAAAGTACCATGACAGGCTGTCTGAAAGCTGGAGACTCTGGGATCCCAATAGAATGATTCAATCCAAGTCTGAAGACCTAAAGACCAGAGGGGGTGAGATAAATTTGCAGTCAGAGACTAAAGGCCTGAGAACTCAGAGACCTGATGGTATAAGTCCTGGAGTTCCAACGCTAGATAACCTGGGGTTCTGATGTCCAAAAATAGAAAGAGGAGAGAAAGGGAGGAAGAAATTAATTTTTATTCTTTGTTCTATCTGGGTCCCCAGCAAATTGACAAGTGCTTGCCCATGTGGAGCGCGAGTCTTCCCTACTCAGTCCACTGATTAGCACACTAATTTCCTCTGGACACATCCTCACAGATAATGCCCAGAGATAGGGTGTTACCAGTTCCTTAATCCAGTCTAGTTGACACCATCACAAGTTTAACCCTTGTAAATGTGGGTAACTATATGTGTGCTCATAATTTCTAAGAAATGGAAGCAAAAAAGCATATGCATGTCCTTAAAGGATACTTAATCTCCCAATAAAGACTATAATAAGGTGATAGTTCCACCTAATTCAATACAACTATTTTACATACAAATAAAAAGACACTAATCCTTTCATAACAGCCAAATCATGGAATCAGAAAAATATTCTTAACAAAATAGGGAGAAAATATTCAAGATAATTACAGCTTTTATTTCTATAATTAGTCATGTGCTTATAATTGGTATTTATAACTAACCTTTTCTAATACCTGGTCTGTATTTCCTTTGCCTTTAGCCAGCACCAGTTGTGGCTTAATAAACCAGTTGTGGTTTATTACCTAATGGGGTGAATCAAACCTTTTTTCTTTTTTTTCTATTTATTTTTCAATTTTGAATTAGATTTATTGAGGGTACAAAGAAATAGGATACATTGGTTGCATTTGTTATATAAAGTCCCTCTTATAATTGCATCCCACCCCTAAGACCCCTTCATTCCCCCTCCCACCTCCCCTCTTCTCTCTCCCTCATTCCCCTACCCCACCCTGTCTATTAGCTCATCTACTGGCTTCATATTAGAATTAAGCATATTGGATTCTTGCTTTTCCATTCTTGTGATGTTTTACTAAGAAGAATGTGTTCTACTTCCACCCAGGTTAATACAAAAGATGTAAAGTCTCCATCTTTTTTAATGGCTGGATAGTATTCCATGGCATACATATACCGCAGATTGTTAATCCATTCCTGGGGTGGTGGACATTTAGGTAGTTTCCACAGTTCAGCAATTGTAAATTGAGCTGTGAAAAATAGTTGAGTGCAAATGTCCTCATGACAAAAGGATTTTGTTTCTTCTGGATAGATGCCTAATAATGGAATTGCAGGATCAAATGGGAGGTCTTATTTGAGTTCTTTCAGGATTCTCTATACTTCCTGCCAAAAAGATTTTATTAGTTTTCAGTCCCACGAACAATGTAAAAGTGTTCCCTTTTTTCCATATCCATGCCAGCATCTGCAGCTTTGAGAGTTTGTGATGTGGTCCATTCTCACTGAGGTTAGGTGTTATCTCAGGGTAGATTTGATTTGCATTTCTTGGATGATTAGGGAGGAT
Organism: Galagoides demidoff; assembly: GCA_963574575.1. Classification (NCBI taxonomy): domain Eukaryota; kingdom Metazoa; phylum Chordata; class Mammalia; order Primates; family Galagidae; genus Galagoides; species Galagoides demidoff. The sequence continues at coordinate 825 of CAUYQV010024587.1, read as the reverse complement.
GAGCATTTTTTCATATGTTTATTGGCCATTTGTCTGTCTTCTTTAGAGAAGGTTCTATTCATCTCTCTTCCCCAGTGATATATGGGATTGTTGGGTCTTTTTTGCTGATTAATTCAAGTTCTCTGTAGATCCTAGTTGTGAAACTTTTGTCCAATTCATAATATGCAAATATCTTTTCCCATTCTGAGGGTTGTCTGTTTGCTTTGGTTGTTGTTTCCTTAGCTGTACAGAAGCTATTCAGTTTAATTAAGTCTCATTTGTTTATTTTTGTTGTTGCTGCAATTGTCACAGAAGTCTTCTTCATAAAGTTTTTTGAAGGCCAATATCTTCAAGTGTTTTCCCAACATTTTCTTCAAGGATTTTTATTGTTTCATACCTTCAGTTTAAATCTTTTATACATCTTGAATCAATTTTTATGAGTAGTGAGAGGTGTGGGTTCAGTTTTAGTCTTTTACATGTGGTTATCTAGTTCTCTGAACATAATTTATTGAATATAGATTATTTTCCCCAGTATATGTTCTTGTTTGGTTTATCAAAAATGAGGTGGCTATAAGATGTTAGTTTCATCTCATTGTTTTCTATTTGGTTCCACATGTCTATGTCTCTATGTTTGTGCCAATACAATACTGTTTTTTTTTTTTTTGAGATGGAGCCTCAAGCTATCCCCCTGGGTAGAGTGCCATGGCATCACGGCTCATAGCAACCTCCAACTCCTGGGCTCAAGCGAGTCTCCTGCCTCCGCCTCCCAAGTAGCTGGGACCACAGGCACCCGCCACAACACCCGGCCATTTTTTGGTTGCAGCCATCATTGTTGTTTGGCGGGCC